>CAUYRT010059068.1:0-12554 GCA_963574885.1 Lepilemur ruficaudatus
GCCTGAGCAAGAGCGAGACCCTGTCTCTACTAAAAAAATATATAGAAAGAAATTAATTGGCCAACTAAAAATATATAGAAAAAATTAGCCAGGCATGGTGGCACATGCCTGTAGTCCCAGCTACTCGGGAGGCTGAAGCAGGAGGATTGCTTGAGCCCAGGAGTTTGAGGTGAGCTAGGCTGATGCCAGGCACTCCAGCCCAGGGAATAGAGTGAGACTCTGTCTCAAAAAAAAATAAAAATAAAAAAAAAAACTTGCAGCTTGACCTTGCACTTTTATGTTATGGAGATGGATTTTTTCTTTAAACCTCACAAACCAACCTCTGCCAGCTTCCAACTTTTATTCTGCAGCTTCTTCACCTCCCTCAGCCTTCATAGAATTAAAGAAAGTCAGGATTAGGCTTTGGTTTAGGGAATGTTGTGGCTAGTTTTATCTTGTATCCAGACCACTAAAATGTTCTTCACAGTAGCAGCAATAAGGCTTTCACTTTCTTTCTTTCTTTCTTTCTTTTTTTTTTTTTTTGTTTGAGACAGCCTTGTTGCATAGCCCAGACCGTAGTGCAGTGGCACAATCATAAGTCACTGACTACAACTTAGAACTCCTGGGCTCAAGCAAGCCTCCTGCCTCAGCCTCCCAGTGTTTTACTTTCTTATCATTCCTGTGTTCACTGGAGTAGCAATTTTAATTTACTTCCAGAACTTTTCGTTCGCATTCACATCTTTGTTAACTGGTTGGCACAAGAGGCCTAGCTTTCAGCCTTTCTCAGCTTTTGATCTGCCTTCCTCACCAAACTTAATCATTTCTAGTTTTTGAATTAGAAAGAGAAACTTGTGACTTCTTTCACTTGACTACTTAGAGGCCATTGTAGGGTTATTCATTGTCATGATTTCAGCATTTTTGTGTCTCAGAAATAGGGAGGCCTGAGGAGAGGTAGAGGTGAACCGTGCAGTCCAAGCACACACATTTATTGCATAAGTTCCCCATCTTATATGGGCGCGGTTCGTAGCACCCTAAAACAATTACAATAGTAACATCAAAGACCACTCATCTCAGATCAGCGTAACGGATAAAATAATAATGAAAAAGTTTGAAATATTGGGAGAATTACCAAAATCTGACACAGAGACATGAAATGAGCACATGCTATTGGAAAAATGGTACTAATAGATTTGCTCAACACAAGGTTGCCTCAAACTTTCAAGTTGTAAAAAAAGCAGTTATCTGTGAAGAGCAATAAAGTGAAACGCAATAAAATAAGGCATGCCTGTATCTAAATGGCTTGGATTGACAGTAGCACTATGTGTTGCCAAGGAGAATTTATGTTTATTTATTTTTCAGCCTCACCCCTCCCTCTGAGAATTTATGGTTAAGCTATGTCTATGTTCTCATGGTAACAAAATCAGATTTGTAGAGATATGTTAATAGGAATGGAGGAATAGATGTAGAACACTTTCAGTAAATTTAGTGTATGCGTTCTTTTATCCAAAATGAACTGATGATATATTTTCAAAATTCATACTCAGTCCTCAGAAGTGACCAGTTTTAATAATTTATACCATAGTATAATAGTTAAATTTTAAATTATCTTTCCATAAAAGAAATGGATCCACATGCATGATTTTCCTATACAGAGATTTTCTTTTGAGGGAAAACAAAATTCAGTTTAATCACATTTATAAACTATTTATTTATACCTGTCATAGAGTTGCAATGTCAAGTTCATTGTCTCTTTCATTAATAATTATTGTTAAAATAGGAAACATATCAGAACAATATATATAATCTCTGTTTTTTTCAGTTTCCCAACTTAAATTTGCATCTTTCAATCTTAATTGTCAGGGGAAAATATGCTACATTTTTTCCTCACACTAAAATATTAAGATGTAAAACTCTTCCACAAAATACTAGCAAACCACATTCAGCAACATATCAAAAGGATTCCATACCACTATAAAGTGGGATTTATTCCTGTATTTCAGAGATGGTTCAACATACAAAAATCGATCAATGTAATACACCACATTTATAGAATGAAGGGGAAAACCTGTGACTGTTTTTATTGATGCCAAAAAAGCATTTGACAAAATTCAACACCCTTTCTTGACAAAAACACTCAATAACAGAAAATAACAAGTGTTGGCAAGGTTATGGAGAAATTGGAACCCTTGTGCATTGCTGGTGGGAATGTAAAGTGGTGCAGCTGCTGTGGAAAGTGTGTGGTAGATCCTCAAAACATTAAACACAGAGTCACCGTTTGATCCAGCAATTCCACTTCCAGGCACACACACAAGAGTATTGATAGCCAGGACTCAAGCAGTATTTGTATACCAATGTTCATAGCACCATTATTCACAATAGCCAAGAGGTAGAAACAACCCAGATATCCACTGACAGGAATGGATAAGTAAAATGTGAAATATACAGTCACATACCACATAAGGACATTTTGGTCAACAATGGATTGTACATACAACAGTGGTCCCATGAGATTATAATACCATATTTTTACTATACCTTTTTTATGTTTAGATACACAAATATTTAGCATTGTGTTACATTTGCCTAGAGTATTTAGTATGGTGACCTGCTGTTTGTAGCTGAGGAGCAACAGGCTATACCATATACCCTAGGTGTGTAGTAGGCTATACTATCTAGGTTTGTATAAGTGTATGTTTGCATGATAACTCACCTAAGGACACCTTTCTTAGAACATATCCTCCTCATTAATCAACTTGTGACTGTATATACAGTGGAATATTATTTAGCCATAAAAAGAAAGGGAATTCTGACACTTGCTACAACAAGGATGAACCTTGAAGACATTATGCTAAGTGAAATAAACCAGACACAAAAGAACAAATATTGTATGATTCGACTTATATGAGGTACCTAGAGAAGTCAAATGCATAGATGCTGAAAGCAGAACAGTGGTTTCCAAAGCCTAGAGGAAGGGTGGAAAGAGGGAATTACTGTTAATGGGGACAGAGTTTCAACATAGGATAATGAAAAAGTTCTGGAGATGGATGCTGGTAACGGTTGCACAACAATGTAAATGTACTCAATGCCGCTAAATATACACTTAAAAATGGCTAAAATGGCCTGGGCATGGTGGCTAATGTCTGTATTTCTAGCACTTTAGGAGGCCAAGGCAGGAAGACCACTTGAAGCCAAGAGTTTGAGAGCAAGGAGACTCTGTCTGTACAAAAAAATAAAAATAAAAATAAAAATTAGCTGTAGGCTGTGGCATGTGTCTCTCATCCTAGCTACTTGGGAGGCTGAGGCAGGAGGATCACTCAAGCCTAGGAGTTGGAGGTTGTAGTGAGCTGTGATTACACCACTGTACTCCAGCCTGGGCAACAGAGTGAGACCCTCTCTCAAAAAAAAAAAAAAAAAAAACAAGGTTAAAGTGGTAAAGTTTGTCTATTTTACCACAATAAAAGAAGAAAAAAATACTCAATAAGCTAGGAATAAAAGGAAACTTCCTCAACATGATAAAGTCCATATATGTAAAACCCATAGCTAACATCATACTCAGTGGTGAAAGACTGAAAGCTTTACCCTTAAGATTAGGAACAAGACAAGTGTGTTAATCCATTTTGCTATAAAGGAATACCTGAGGCTAGTAATTTACAAAGAAAAAAGGTTTATTTGGCTCACAGTTCTGCAGACTGTACAAGAAGTATGGCATCTGCTTCTGGTGGGGGCATCAGGAAGCTTCCAATCCAGGCAGAAGGTGAAGGGGGAGCAGGTGTCACATGACGAAAGAAGGAGCAAGAGAAGGAGGAGGTGGTGCCAGTCTCCTTTACACAACCAGCTTTCATGTGAACTAATAAAATGAGAACTCATTATCACAGGGAGGGCACCAACCCATTTGTGAGGGATCTGCCCCCATGACCCAAACACCTCCCACCAGGCCCCTCCTCCAACACTAGGGATCGAATTTCAAACTAAAATTTGGAGAGGCCAAACATCCAACCATATCAACAAAGATGCCCAATTTCACTTCTGTTCAACATGGTATTAGAAGTTCTAGCCAGAGCAATTAGGCAAGAAAAAGAAACCAGAGGCACCGAAATTGCAAAGTAAGATGTAAAGTATTAGTATCATTAAAAATACTGAAGGTATTTTAAAAATGAGGAATTCTGAATGACCAATTTTGTCTTTAAAAAGTTGATACCAAGCTGGGATCATGACTGTAATCTCAGCTACTCAGGAAGCTGAGGTGGGAGGATTGCTTGAGCCCAGGAGTTTGAGACCAACCTGGGCAACATAGCAAGACCTCATCTTTTTTTTAAAAAAAAGTTGGTACCTAAAAATTTTACTATAAGTTCTAGCCAGGGCAGTTAGATAAGAAAATGAAATAATAGGCATCTGAATTGGAAGGAAAGAATTAAAACTATCTCGATTTGCAGATGACATGATCTTATATGGAGAAAGTCCTGAGAAATCAACCTAATGATTATTAGAACAAATAAATGAGTTTAGCAAGGTGGTAGCACCCAAGATCAATATGCAAAAATCAAATATATTTCTAGACACTTGCAAACAACAATATGGAAATTAAGTTAAGAAAACAATTCCATTTACAATAGCTGGACATGGTGGCTCATGCCTGTAATCCCAGCAATTTAGGAGGCTGAGGCAGGAAGATTGCTTGAGACTAGGAGTTCGAGACCAACGTGAGCAACATAGTGAGACCCTGTCTCTAGAAAAAGAAGAAAAATTAGCTGGGTATGGTGGCCCACACTTGTAGTTCCATCTACTCTGGAGGCTGAGGCAGGAGGATTGCTTGAGCCCAGGAGTTCAAGGCTGCAGGGAGCTATGATCACACCACTGTGCTCCAGCCTGAAAAACAGAACAAGACTCCATCTCTAAAAAAAAGAAAAAGAAAGAAGGAAAATACTTAGGAATAAATTTAATAAAATAAGTGTAAAACTTACACTCTGAAAACCACAAGACATTGTTGAAAGAAGTTAAAGATCTAAATAAATGGAAAGATATCCCATTTTCATGGATTAGAGGCCTTAATTTTAAGATGACACTACTCCCCAAATTGATCTGCAGATTCATCACAATCCCTGTCAAAATCCAGGTGGCTTCTTTACAGAAATTGACAAACGTTTTCTTTCTTTCTATTTTTTTTTTTTTTTTTTTTTTTTGAGACTGAGTCTAGCTCTGTCACCCTGGCCAGACTGCAGTGGCGTAATCATAGCTTACTGCAACCTTAAATTCTTGGGCTCAAGCGATCCCAGCCTCCCAAGTAGCTGGGACTACAGGTGCACTAATTTTTTTATTTTTTATAGAGACAGGGTCTCGCTCTTGTTCGGGCTGGTCTTGAACTCCTGACCTTAAGCAATCCTCCTGCCTCGGCCTCCCAAAGTGCTAGGATTACAGGCATGAGCCACTATGCCCAGCCTAGAAATTAACCAACTTATCTTAAAATTCATATAGAAATTCCAGGGACTCCAAATTTTGTCCCTGAAAATCTTGAAAAAGAGCAAAATTGGAGGGTTCACACTTCCAGATTTAAAACTTACTGCAAAGCTGCAGTAACGAAGCCAGTGTGGTGCCAGCATAAGGATAGATATACAGATCAGTGGAATAGAATTGAGTATCCAGAAGTAAACCCTCACACTTACAGTCAATTGACTTTCATTAAGTATGCCAAGACCAGACAGCCCGGAAAGAACAGTGTCTTCAAATGGTGCTGAGACAGCTGTATATCCACATGGAAAAGAATGAAGTTTGACCTCATATACACAAATTAACACAAAATGGATCACAGACCTAAATGTAAAAGCTAAAACCTTTTAGAAGAAGACATATGCATAAATCTTTGTGACCCTGGATTAGGCAATGGTTTCTTAGACAGGATTTTCAATTCCTATAAGCGGGGGCTGGGTGGAGGGAGGGAGCCTCTGACCTCTTGGCCACACTCACCAGGAATTTAGCCACTTCATCTGGGAGTTGGAAAGAAGGTGATGTGCTGGTGGCCTGCTCCTCTTGTGAGATACAATGTCCCTCGATTGGGAGCTGAAGGGAGAGGAAGCCCTGTCTTTTTGCCTGGAGTGGTGCTTCTGCCAAGCTGAGCTGGAGGTGGCAGGGGCCAAGTCCTGGCTCAAGTGCCATAGATTCTTGTTGTTCTTCCTAAGTTGTAGTAGATTTGCTTGAATAAATATTTCTTCGTTTGTTGTATGCCCTTAGGAGAATTTCCAGAGACTTCGTCTGGTTGGGTTTTTATTGTTTTCACCAGTTACTCAATTTCTCTGAGGAGCAGGTCTGTGGAGCTCCTCCTGCTGCCATCGCAGAAGTAGAATTCTCTAAACTGATTTCTTTTATCTTACAGAAATAGTAAGTTTGTTCCATAACTTAAACATTTTCAACAGAACATTTTCCCTCTATGGCCATCATATTTCAGCATGTGTTCCAGTTATCTATTGTTCTGTATGAACAAAATGTAGTGGCTTAAAACCACCACCATTGCATTATACCTTGCAACTGTGTGGGTCAGAAAGGCTTGGTCTGGGTCCGCCGGTCACTCGGTCATACTCGCCTGGAAGCTGGGCTGGACGTAAGGCCGCGCTGTCTTCACTCACATGCCCGGTACCTTGGCAGGGATGGCTGGAGGACTGGAATCAGGTCCCTCCCTCCCCACACAGACTCAGAGCCTCTCCACATGGTCTCCCCAGTAGGGTAGTCAAACTTCTCGTGTGGCAGCTCAGGGCATCAATTGTGAGTGTTCCTAGACACCAGGGTGAGCTGCGAGGCTTTTATGGACTCAGAAGTCATGCAGAATCACTTCCTCTGTATTCTGTGGCTAGCACTGGGCCCGGCCTGGTGAAAGAGAACTACACAAGGACGCGTGATTGATTCTCGTTATTTGCAGTAGTTATGTTCTGTGAAGTCACTGTGAACGCTGCAAGTTCTGACCATTGATCTTAGGGAAAATACAGGGTTAATTTCCTGCAAGCCTCTGGTCACATTTTCTCAGGTGATTAATCCATAGCCTTGGTTAGGTGTATTTCTGTTTAAAAACATCATATTCAATATATATTGTTGTTTCATTAACAAAGAACTTACAGCCAACAGCACCACGACATGCCTGAAGCTTATCCAACACATGTAAGGCACATCACAGACTTCTTGCACTTTGGATACTAAGGCTGCAGTTCAGCACTGTGGTTGGAGGGTGTTTTAAATAGCAAAATCACTAACAAAAAAGTGTTACTAAATAGACCACAAAAAGGACACTTGTTTACAGTGTGAGAGCTGAAACCAGAAGGCACAGCATCTCCTTCTGCAACCTCAGCTGGGAAAGTGAGTGTCAATCAAATAAATTTTATTTGCCACGCTATGTCCCTGAATGACCACAAGAGCACTTTAAATATTGATTTTGGGGTTACAAATAAATTTTAGGGAGTAAGTGAATTTTCAAATACAGAATTCGTAAATAGTGGGGATCCATGAATAATGAGCATAGCAGGAGGCCTGGTTCATCAGAGGGCCGTTCTTAGAGACTTGCTGCAAGCTCCTGTGGCATGCAACAACAATTGTTTATGGTCAGCTTCCATACTATCACCTAGTAAAAGAATAATCTCAAATTTAATGTATTCATTTTTATGGAATTCACAATTTTTGCTATATCCCTAAGTGCACTGTTTACTTCAGCTGACTTTTTTTTTTTTTACTAGCATGACTTTCTTAATGAGAGAATCAGTGTTTGGATTCACATTCTGATCCTTGCTCCTTAAACTGATTACCTACTCCAGAGTATTTTCTTGTTGCATCTGTGCCATCCAAACATACTTCTACACAAGTTCTTAAACTCTAAACCACAGCTGTGGTTTACATCTTTTATGGTTGTGTCCACTTCAGAGCTAGGTTTGTGACCAGAGAACTGGGGAAAAATTCTTTGTATGTGTTACCATCATGTTCAAATTCTACATCTTAGCAAAATCTCTGCATTTATCATGTTGCAATGAAAAACGCTTTGCTAACTTTCTTTGTTCTGTTATTATTATTTTATTACAGATTCACATAATATTTCCAAGCACATATCTTTGAACCAGTCTTTTACCACCAGCATGGTAATCATGATTTTTTTTTATTTCAGTGTTACTTTATAAGAAGCTGAAAAGCAGTAATGTTTATGTGGGAAATATTGAATATCTGCTTCTACTGGCTTTCTTAAAAAAATAGCTTTATTGAGATATAATTTACATACCACTGAAAGTGTACAATTCAGTGGTTTTTAGTGTATTCATAGTGATGCTTGCATCACTACTATCGAATTCCAGAATATTTTCATCACCCCAAAATGAAACCCCACAACTATTAGCGGCCATGCCTCATTCTCTGTTCTCAAACCCTGGCAACCACTAATCTATTTTCTGTCTTTTTGGATCTACCCATTTTGGTCATTTCATATAAGTGGAATTCCATAGTATGTTACCTTTTGTGTCTGGTTTCTTTCATTTAGCATAATGTTTTCAAGGTTAATCTATACTGTAGCATTTATCAGTACTTCATTCCTTTTTATGGCTGAATAATATTCCATTGTACAATATACTACATTTTATTAATCTCTTCATCAGTTGATGTACACCTGGGTTGTTTCCACATTTCAGCTATTAAAAATAATGCTGTCATAAGCATTCATATACAAGTTTTTGTGTGGACATGTGTTTATTTTTCTCATGGGTATATTCTTAGGATTGAAATTGTAGGATCATATGTAACTCTATGTCTGACTTTTTAAGGAACTTCCAAACTGTTCTGCAAAGCAGCTGTTCTATTTTTCTGTAATCTCTTCAACAGTTTTTCTTTGAAAAGATTATTTTGGTTTTGTATTTCTTTCTTTGTGTTTTATATGTAAATGTCACCTAAGTTTTGATACTTTCCTTGTTTCATTAGTCAGTATATCTCCACAAATAACATACTTAGTCTTAGCTCTTGACTATAAATTTTGGTTTTCTTGAAAAGCAAAATCAATAAAATTTGCTTAGCCATATTAGGGTGAAAAACAAAGAAAACAAATTGTAATTCCCTAATTTAGCTAATAATATAATAATATTAAACCATATATATATATTTAAAGGCCTAATAAAAAAAGTTAAATGATTATAAATTTAGGTTCGGCCTAAAGGGGTGGTTCTGGCTCAGGGTCTCTCATGAGGAGGTTGCAGTCAAGCTGTCGGCCGAGGCTGCAGCCACCTAAAGGCTTGCCTAGAACCAGACGATGTGCTTCCATGATGTTGCCCTCACATGGCTATTGGCAAGAGGCCTCAATTCCTCGCCACATGGACCATCCATGGGGATGCTTGGCTGCTCTCATGACATGTCAGCTGCTTTCCCTCCAGATGAAATGATTAAAGAGAGACAGCAAGAGTACAGTTGCAATGGCTAACATCACCAAGTCTCAGAAGTCACAAACCATCATGTCTGCTATATTCTATTTACTAGAAGTGAATCACCATGTCTAGTCCATATTCGAGGAGAGGAGAATTAAGCTCCATTTCTTGAAGGGAGGCATATCAAAGAAGTTGTGGACATCTTTTAAAACCAGCCCACTGGTTGATGTCAGGTGGCCTCGGTTACTTACCATGTGGGTCTCTCCAGAGGGTGGCTTGTGTGTGCTTATGACATGGCAGTTGGCCTTCCACAGAGCACATGATCCAAGAGAGAGAATCCACAATGTCTTCTATGACCTCATTTATACTTCTGTTGTACTTGCAATACCATATGGGTGACACAGGTCAACCCCATTCAGTGTGGGAGAGGATTAAATAAGGGTATGTATCCCAGGAAGCAGGGATCGTTGGGACCATCCTTCATGCTTGCTATCCCAGGCACCTAAATGAAGTAATAGCTAATTCTGCCAGGGCATGCTGGGGAGGGGTTGACAGAGGAAGTGACAGATGAGGTGGGCATTTGGGGTCCCACTGACCCTGAGAAAAATGAGAAGGATCAGTAGAGGTCATCTGGTCTATCTTTGACCTGAAGACAGAAAGAAAGAACCAGGACGGGTGCCAGGGGAGCCCACTGTTCACTGATGCTATTTCCAACTTTGCTCAAGATCTTTCGTGCGTGCTGTCAAAGTGGCTGTAGGTGCTTCTAGTCTCACAATATGCGATTAGACCAGTCAGGAGCTTCTTTAAGAACTTGATGAGCCAAAATGGCTTTTCAGAGCCACGTTTTGTTCTCTCTTGTAATTAGGACCTGAGCTGGCCTCCACCTATACCCTGTTACTGTCTTAACATTCAGAACACAGAGTCTCTACCATGAGTCTTTTAAAGCTTTTGCATTTTTAGTGGGAGAAGAGAAGAAGAGCAGCAGGAAGCTTAGCAGATCTCTAAAATACAAAATTTCCCGTTTCCCTCAGAAAATAGCCCCTGAGTTATAGAGATTGTTTTTTCCCCCAAAGCCTTAGAATCATCACAATGCTGCAAATGTGGTCATCGCTTGTTTTTTCCTTTTAATTTGCTACAAACTTTGCATATTTTCATGAAGGAATAGTCTATAAAAAACAATAACAAAGTAAATACAAAGAACTGGCTAGATGAAGACAAAGAGCATTGAGACACCTTAATTTTGTCCAGAAAGAGAACTTTTCTTTTCCTCCTACATGGTAATAACGTACTGGGTGGGAGCATTCATTGGAGAAAAGCCACAGGCTCAAAGTGACTCAAAAAGCTAGCCCTCCTTTGCAGCTGGGTAGCTCTGGACAGTCCAAGTTCAGGGCACTGCGTGCTGAACTCAGCCCACTGGCCTGCCCTGGACACAGAAGGGCCTCCAGGAGTCCCACACCTTGCTTTATCTTCTTTGCTTTTTCCTTTCATAGCATTAAATACTATTTATTGGGCATCCACTCTGTGCCTGCTCTTTATACTAATTGTCTCTCTTCTTCCCCAAACCCTGCAAGGTGGAATTATGAGCCCCATTTTACAGTTAAGAAATGTGAAGCTCAGGGAGTATATAAATCAGGAATTTTGCTGAAATAGAAAACTCAACTGAAAATGGCTTAAGCGAAAAGAGTACGTACTGGTTCACATAAGCAAAAATGCCACGGATCCCATGGGCTTCAGCCACAGCTGGATGTATGTGCTTATGTGAGCCACTAAGGCCCATTTCTCTGTCCCCTATTTCTGTCCCCTGTGCTGGTGGGCTCTTCCTCATTCGTGTTGGAGGGGTGAGGGGAACAGCTAAACGTTCCGTTAAGTGTGGCAGCCATGAGGATGCTCCGTTTGGATCTTCCTTCAGAAATAACTTCCTGTTCAGCTGCAAGGAGCACAGTTAGTTAACAGCCTCCAGCGATACCGCCTCAGGATCCATGCCTGTCTCAGTCAACCACCAGCCAGTGACAGGGCGTGGCGAGGCATACTGCGGGCTGGTCATTCCTGCCCAATGCATGACTCCTATAGTGGGCAACCCTCGCTCCAGAGCTCCCTGTGGGATTGGCTGGGAATGTCCGATCTGACTGTGCTCTGAGCCTCTCCCTGCCCAACCCTACTTCCTCCTCTTCCATCTTTTCTGGCTGTTACCCTTTCCCCCAAGCAAACCGCCTGTAGCCAAGCTCATCGCCACATCTTCCTCCTTCAGGAGTCAGCTGACACATCACATCTCCCTGGCTCCCATTCCCACAGGAGCAGCTGTGCTTGCTTGGCCCCGATCCCCGGATCCCTTGGTGCTGCTCTCGGAGTACCAGCGCCGCGTCGTCCAACCCAGCATGCAGGATGTCTACAGTGCCCGGGATGATGTCCCCGCTTCCCCTCCAGCCCTCGCGCTTGGTCAGTGGCTGACAGGTCAGGAGTGTCAGTGCGAACCCTCTCTGCCTCCAGTCGGACCTTCTGAAACAACTTTCCCGCCAGCATTTCCCTGCAGGCCCAGGCTGAAGCTGCCCTCCACAGGGCCTCGCCTGGGTCACCCCTGCTGGCTTTCTCTCCTCCTCGGCCCTGCTCCCCGCACCTCACCTCCGTCTCCCCTGGGAGCACGTCCTCAGTAAATCACACACCAACAAACCCTCATCTTAAGGTCTGCTTCTCAGGAGCCCAACCGAGACGAGATGAGACGCAGCACCTGGGGCCACGGCGCCTGGCAAGGGGCCCTGTCCTACCAAATAGCTCCTGGTGACTTCTCCCCTCTTTGTGCCCCAGCAGGTGTGTGGGTGGGAGTTGCTTCCTGCTGTCACTAACCCCGGTGTGCTTCCCTGTCCTTTCTCACACCTTTCATTAAACTCTCCCCAGTCATCTCTTTGGAGTGTGCTACCTATTCCTTGCCAGAAAACCTGAATCATAGGCCGGGCACGGTGGCTCACACCTGTAATCCTAGCATTCTGGAAGGCCGAAGCAGGCGGATTGGTCAAGGTCAGGAGTTTGAAACCAGCCTGAGCAAGAGTGAGACCCTGTCTCTACTAAAAAAAAATAGAAAGAAATTAATTGGCCAACTAAAAATATATAGAAAAAATTAGCCGGGCATGGTGGCTCATGCCTGTAGTCCCAGCTACTCGGGAGGCTGAGGCAGGAGGATCGCTTGAGCCCAGGAGTTTGAGGTTGCTG
>CAUYRT010059069.1:0-11010 GCA_963574885.1 Lepilemur ruficaudatus
GAATTACAATGAACCAGAAGCATGTGCTGGCATTTTTAAAAATTCACTATGCAGTGGCCCATGCCTGTAATCCCAGCACTCTGGGAGACCGCGAGGCAGGTGGATCGTTTCAGCTTAGGAGCTCGAGACCAGCCTGAGCAACAGTGAGGTCCCTGTCTCTGCTAAAAAAAAAAAAAAAAAAATAGAAAGAAATTAGCTAGACAACTAAAAATATATAGAAAAAATTAGCTGGGCATGGTGGCTCATGCCTATAGTCCCAGCTACTCGGGGGGGCTGAGGCAGTAGGATCGCTTGAGCGCAGGAGTTTGAGGTTGCTGTGAGCTAGGCTGATGCCACGGCACTCTAGCCCAGGCAGCAACAGAGTGAGATTCCGTTTCAAAAAAAAAAAAAAAAAAATTCACTTGCCAGGACCCCATGTACTTACCAAATTAAAATCTAGGAGCAGAAGGGGACAGGCATATGCATACTATGCATATTTTAAATGCCCAAGGTGATTCTGACATAAGTTGATACAATGATATCAGTTATCATTCTTTATGAACTAGTAAAATTCTTTCTTATTAAAAGGATCATTTCTTTAGGGTCTGGGATTATATTACTTTGCATGACTGAATGGTTTTTTTACACAAACTCTGAATTCTATTAGAGCCTGGCATTTTTATAAAGTAAATTATTTACCTTGAGCAGAAAAGTTCAGGTATTTCATCAGCTATATTAGTCCTGGAAAATATCTGTAAATTAAAATAAAACTATTTTTTTAAAAAGGTAAGTCCCACAAGTGTTTATCATTGAGCAGGGTACCCCAAAGTCATATGTAAGTTTGAAAAGTGACACAATTATGTTTCCAATAATAGAAGAAAACATAATAACTTTTGCACTCAAAGAAAAAGTTATTACCTTACATACCATGACTCATTGAATCTCACACACGACCTCTGGTAAGGTTAAGAACGAAAATGTTGTCAAATCCAAAGTAAGCTTCACGAGAAACATTTAACATTTATACATGGAATTTCCTTTGGGTCCTGGAACAACCACCCAACTCTCAGGTACCATTCTAGTTTTAATGAAAAATATTATCAATTCTTTATCATCTCTCTATAGCAATGCACAACTAAGCAGAACAGGGTTTTTTTATTCCTCTGCATTATTGCGGGCAAAGTGTTGCCCCTTATCCAGGATCAATGGTTAAAAAACTCTAACATTTGGGCTCAAAATTTTAAGCACCTACCCTATGCAGAGCTGCATGCTAGAAGCTTTAAGGGATAAAGACAAATAGAAGACAAGTGTTCTTGCCCTCAAAATTTTAAAATCAAATTGGGTAATTAATGCAAAAGAATGAGGCGCTGCCTGAGAAATGCCTAAGCAAAAATAATAAGCTTTAATGGGTTCGACTGCAAAATTCAGTTTTAGCTGAAGTGGCCAGAGATGCCACAGTGGATAGGGTTTTTTAACCAGATACTGGAAAATGGGTAGCATTTGCTTACACAAAGGTATGCCAATTAACAAACAAGCAAAGCTACAAAAGCAAGAAATCGTGAGGGACAATTTGGAGATAAGCAAACAAGTTCAGCTGAATCTAATAATGTTTCATATAAGAATTTAACGCGCAAAAAAAGCAAGAAAAGAAGATTGAGTTTTGACAAGGTAGGATTCAAAAGCAGACTAAAGAATTTAGACTGTATCTTTAAGCGGTGTGGAATTTCTTTTGTTAATAGGTATACCCAAAGAGTGCTTTAAGAAAATTCTGGAACAATGATTCTCTCCCATTCAAAGGAGCTTTTCAAAGGGCAAGGAATGTACTGTTAACTACTCAGCACCATTTCCTAGAATACTGGAGAATTAGTTAATACCCAAAATATTCAAGTTCAAAGAGTCAGTATCCCTTAAAGCCTAGCCTCATTTATGCTTGTAAAACAGGGAAACACACATTTTAATTTTTTCATTAGAAATTACTTTTATTAATTTTTATTACAAAAGTAAAATATTATAGCACAATTATAAAAATAAAGAGGAGCATAAAAATCAGCCATAATCCCACCACCTACTATTAACATTTGCCATATATTATTCTTTGTTCTCAACCTGTTTTTACAAAAATGGAATGGTACTATATATTCTATTCTGTAAGCATCCTTTCTCATTTAACCATATACAATAAGTCCCTTTTAATGCCATTATACATATTTCCAAAACAAAATGTTCAAATTGCAGAGTATTTCATTTAATCGGGGTAAGATAAAAGCCCTTTTACCTGAAAAGAACCAGTAGTTCGTAAACTAACCTCTTAGAGGCCGTCAATAAGATGATTTTTAAAATACTTGGACACATAACCTTAATATTTTATTATTTAACACATATAAATCTATATATGTTTGGTTTAAGATCAAGTTGGGCTTTTTTGTTTCATTGGTATTTTGGGTTTTGGGTTGGGTTTTTTGCGTGTGTGTGTGCGCGCGCGCGCGCGTGAACAGATTTGCTAGCGTTCCAAGTCATGTTTTTTCAAAAACTGCATCATAATTCACTCTCGAGTTTTCCATTTTTATTCCTCTACAGCGAAACAAGAATCAAGACATTTTCAAATCGGAAAGCAAAATTAGGGTTGTCTAAGATTTTTTCCCGACCTTTTACGGTTGTCACACCCAGTGAAGTACTTTTACTGTAACAAAGCCTTTTTTTTTTTTTAGGCCAAAGCATTCGATTTATTTTTCGTAAAAATAATAATGTATTTAAAACGATAGTCTTCACCCTCTTATTTCCCTGGTTTATGTAACATTTAAAACTGCATAAATCCATCTGGGGCAGTGAACAGCTTTCTGAACCACCAGAGATGACTTCAGTACAACTGTCTCAGAAATAAAGTTGCATTTTGTTTTGTTAAGGAATATTTCTTGCAAACCTGAGATCTGTACCAACTACAGAGGTAAACATCAATAAAAAATATTGCTGAAATGAATCTGAAGTTGTAGTGTATTTCTCACACTGAGTGCGGCACTGTAATAAAAGCTAACAAAATCCAGAATCCTCATGGGAAATATTTTTCAATTGCCTGACTAGAGAGACATGAACTTAATAAAAAATAAATAAGAAAGACAATAGTAGGGCATTCGGGTTTTTGAATAGGGCAATCTAAATTATGTCTAGCAGTAGGGAAACAACTGCGAAGCAATCACAAAACAATGGCCAAATGATATAAAAAAAGACCATCTTTATTCAGTGTCAGTTTCTCTACACAACACTATTAACTAATTTTCTATTTTCCAATTTTTTGGATTATCCACACTATGCTGGCTTTCCTCTGGTGACAAGCATTACCCTGGACACCTCCATTCAGTCTTAATAAAATAATAATAGCTAACACTTAGTGGGTACTTAATCTGAGCTAGGCACCCCGTCAACAGCTTCATAATGCATTATCTCATCTAAATAACAAATAGCTTTATAAAGTAGGTGCCAAGATAATTTCCACTTAACAAATCAAGAAACTGTGGTTTAGAAAGAAGAGGTATCTTGTCACAGGTCTCACACCAATAACCAGCGTAGCTGGGGTTTGATCCTAGTTCAATTGAAGCGGTTATAACACCTCTTAAATTCTATAAAACGTTTCCTTTCTGTATTTTTAGGAATGCTAATTGATTGTTTTAATATTAGTTGAAAACAAATAATTAAGAATCTAATTTGCCTCAATAAACAGTGTCACTATTTCAGAAAAAAAAATAAAACCTACGTTTACTTTAATTGCATCATTGCTCTCATCCTAAGTGCAGACGGTACCTTGGATTATTGACTTTCAAAATTATTTAGCTTTACACGCAGGAAGTAAAATATTTTATATTACAACCCAGAGCACACACACAGGCACCATGCACCGTCAGAACATGTTTCACAAAGCAATACTCTAGCTACATGTAATGCATTCTAGTATTTTCTATGTTATACTATTTCATTTTTTTAAATGCTCGTCATTACCCACTAAATTAATTTCACAACTCACTAATGGATTGAAAACTGCAGATTGAAGAAATAACGCCTTAAAATTTTTAAGCACAGTAAATATTCTAGAAAAATCGATTATTATCCCCGAATTCAGCTTACTTCTATCCAAATCACCGACCACTGCAGCAATACTTTATCAAATCTCTAACGAGTTGCTTTCTTACCTTCTGTGCTTTGGGTTCAAATGATATCTATAGAAAAAGTCTTCGATGTATTAAATGCAAAAAGGTCAAATAAATACCCCTTAAGTAACACACGTATATATGTTTATATATTCACCAAAGAGAAAGGAAAGCTACACCCCGAATTGTTAATAATTTCTCTTGAGGATGAGATTGCTACAGGCTTTCTCCGTTGCCCCAAGCCCCCAGAATATAATTGCTGTCTAAAAAAAAAAAAAAGATAACTTCCATTTTGAAGAATAAAAAAACGTTTCAGTCCCTTGAGCACCAGTATCTTGCTATGCATTTCTTCCACAAACTACCAATAATCATCGCGTCGGATAATCGCGGGAGCTGGAAAAGGGCCTTCTTAGAAGCAAGTAAAAACGATGGCGTAGTATGACCAGATTTACACAACTGTTGCACGACGGTAGTAAAATTTATCATTAACACAAAAATCGAACGTTTCCAAAATAAACTCTACTCGCCAGAGACTGGTAAAGGCCTAAATCTGGGGACAGTTGGACACAACACAGGGCACTGGGGGAAGGGGGTGTGTGGACAGGTGGCTCGGGACCTCGGCCCCACAGGTTGCCCAGACAAGTCTCCGCGGGGACGCAGCCCTAAATCCGATCTCCGCTGGCAGCCCCCTTCCCAGGCCCGGGCCCAAGGCCTCGTCCGCCGGCCCCTCCGACCTCTGGCCCCTCCGACCACACGCCCCTCCGACCCCTGGCCCCAGACAGAAGCGCAATGCAGCGTGCGCCCACCTCGTTCCCTCGCCCCAGCCACCTCGATCCCTGTCCGGAGACGCCGATCCCGCTCACGCAGCAGGGCCAGAAAAGGGACTAGGGGCGAGGGGAAGCCGAGGACCTGCGAGCGGAGCTGCAGCCGGGCGAGCGATCAGCGCGTCTATCCCGAAGAAGAAGGCGCCCGGGGCGCCTGGCGAGCAGGCCCCGCCCGCGGGCGTCGCCCGGGTCCGCGCCGCCCCGCCCCGCCCCGGCCGCGGCACTCACCTCCGCGGAGGCCGCCCAGATCCCTTCCGGGCCGCCGTGGACACCGGAGACCGGGCTGGGAGCTCGCCCTTCTGATTCCGGATCCGTCATAGGCGCCCGGACCCCCGGCCGTCCAGAGAGCCGCGGCCCGCCGCCCACGGAGCCAGGGATGAGAGCCGCCGGCTCCTCCGGCCTGGAGGGGAGCGCGGAGAGGGAGCGCGTCTTGCAGGACGCGGGCTCCCAGTAGCGACTGGACTCAAGCAAGCATCCAAGGCAACGTGGCGTTGCAGCCCCGATGGAGGTTTGACGTCAGGGAAGGTGCGAAAACCGGGCCCCTTCTGACGCAGGAGCAGCGGCACCGCCCCCCGCCCGCCCACCCACTCTCTCTCTCTCGCTCCCCGACTCTCTCTCTCTCGCCCCCCCACTCACTCTCTCACTCGCCCCGGCGGAGGAGCCCCTTCCTCCCCGCCAGGATCTCTTAAAGTGGACACTGCCTCCCTGGTCAGGGCCCCACTCCGGAGCTTATGAAATCAGTCCTGTTCCAACCACAACGACTAGGCTCGTGGCGCAGTTAGGATGCGAGATAAAGACCAAGGTTTTAGCATTTGAGGCCCAAATGAAAATTGCTTGCCAATTCAAAGCAGCATCTGAATGGAGACAAGAAAACGGGGCTAAGAAGGCTGGCAGTTTGCGCTGTTCCCATGTGTTGCACAGTGAGGTGCATCTCACAAAAGCTCCTGTTGAATGAGCGCTTGCTCTGTTGTAGGCACTGTTTAAGGTTTATATATACATTCCTGCATTTCTCTTCTGAGTAACTCTACGATGAATCCTATTATCCCTCTTTGGCAAATGAGAAAACCGAGGCTTAAAGAAGTTAGGTATTCAAAGACCTACACTGCACATTAAAGTGTTCTGAATATTAACAACCATTTGGTCATACAATTGTATTTTCTTGCTATCCACTATGAACGTATGAACAAAAACAAACAGTTTAAGTGTAATGGGGACACAAACCTAAATCAGCCTACTGAATATATAATCTTTGATAAGAAGAATAATCATATTTAAAATGCAGAAGGCCCTGTTGGAGAGCTTATATCTAGTGTAAAAATAATCTTAGAATGAGCTACTTTGTTCTTTGGCTGTTGCTGTAATTATCATTTCCCGTTTTTAATGAGCTTGTGATTTTTCCCTTTTTTCTTTTTATTAACTTGTCCGTTGCTTTTGCTTCCATTGTTTCCATTCTTTGTGTGTTTCTCAGCGCTTGCCTCCCCCACTACATCTTTCTTTCACTTTAAACCTGGGCTGTTTCAACCGTTTGACTCCTTTGGATTTAACACACCAAAACGTACTGATTTCTTTTAAGGCAAGCTCCTTCCACATCCCAACCTTGGAATTAGTGAAAGAAAACTCATTTTACATTAAGCCAGCCACCATGATACTATGTATTTCACATGTGCTAAGACACTTCAACATCTCTGAAATTCGAATGCATATTACAAACTCTGATCTCTTAATGTTGTTGACCAGGTAGCAGTGCAGACATAGTTGTCATTGCCTGCACATACTAAAACTTGGATGTTGCTGTGTGGATTGTCCTCATTTCAACTGAGTTTTAAGTGCATTGTTTAATAAAACCCACAACCCTAAGAGGAAAGGAATTAACAGACATAGGAATCTCTCAAATTTGAAGAGAAATTTTCCTACAGAAAGAAGATTTTCCTGGAGAAGATTATTTTCCTAGTACCAAAAAGAGATTCCTCGGCATTTAGAAAGAGAGAGATGGGACTGGCTTAGAGCTATTAGACTTCTGAGAGCCCTGAGTTGCTCAACAAGTACATTAGTTCTTAATGCATTTTGGGAACCTGTATCGAACAGTTAAATAATAAGCCTAATCACCCCTTTAAAAAAAGTGAAATAACATGAGTATTATTCCTGATAGCCTGATTAGTCAATTACAATCCCCTGTAGGTTTCCGTTCAAAACACTACCAAGAAGGAAACAAGTCTGGATGTTACCTGAAAACCTGCAATTGACATCTTCAGTCTACATCAAGAACATGCCAGCATCAAAACTTACAGAATAAGGTCAGCTACTTGGAAGAAAATCCTGGATTCAACAGTGGAGCACTCTTAAGATGTGATGCATCACCAACATTTTTGGTGACACAGAAGACAGACAATACTGTATAGAAAACCATAGCCATCAACAACTGATTAAAAAAGTGGTTCACTTCCCTGTTCCAGGTGGATGACAAAAAAAAAAGAAAGAAAGAAAGAAAAGTGATTCACAAAAGTTGAGCTCGAAATGTGAAGAAGTTTCTGGAATATTTTAACCAATTTTACTGATATCCCCCCATACCCCCTATTTTGTTTGTTTCTTTGTTTATGGATACAGTCTCGCTCTGTCACCCTTGGTAGAATGTAGTGGGTAGTGGCGTCATTTATTGTAACTCACTGCAACCTCAAACTCCTGGGCTCAAGTGATCCTCCTGCCTCAGCCTCCCGACTAGCTAGGACTACAGGCATGAGCCACAACGCCTGGCTAATTTTTCCATTTTTTTTGTAGAGACAGATCTCGCTTTTGCTCAGGCTGGTCTCAAACTCCTGAGCTCAAGCAGATCTCCACGCATCAGCCTTCGAGAGTCCTAGGATTACAGGCTGAGTCACCTGCCCAACCATATTTCCCTTTTTATGCATGCACAAGATAGCTACATAATAAATAATCTGTCTCAAAGTCTAAGAGACACTTTAGCCCAGGCAACAGAGACTCTGTCTCAAAAACAAAAAAGTCAAAGACAGCTCTTCTACTAAGTATAAAATAAAAGAAAATAAAATAAAAATGCTAAATTACAAGAAATCATTATTATAGTTTAGTTGGCAGAATTTTTCTTCCAACATGATGCTATCATAAAACATTAGAGGGAATACCATTCTGCATCAGATTAGCAGTCCATCCAGACCAGATTTCTGTCTAGTGGCAATGGGTACATTTTGTGGGACAGCTTAATTATCTATAAGGTTAAGCTCAAAAAGTTACAACTTCCCCCTAATCCTTTATTAACCCATTACAGATATAAACACATTTACTCAGCAAATACTTATTTAAAGGACCCTAGGGATCAAGATTGGGCTTGTATGCACCCCATTTCCTTCCTAATGTAGTTGGTCTAAGAAGAAAAAAGGCTCCTACTTACGGGTTATTTCACCTTCTTCCTTCTTTAAAGGAATAATAAAAACTGCTGTTTCATGTCTAGAAATCATTCCAATAATGCCTATATTTTGTAAGCTATTTAAATTGACATTTGGCTAATGTCTTAAGGAAAAAGCTATAAGGAAAACCCAGATCTCATTGCTGAGTCTTAAAGGAATTCAGATTCCATCAACTTAGAGTTTGGGTTATTTTTCCCCAAAATTCTATTACTGTGTACCTCATCTTGCCTATTCACAGTCAAGTGAGGTCATTATGAAGCTTCTACCCATTAGCATTTCACCTCTTTAAAGAATACAGTGTCATCTTTAAGCATACAAGGATTCAATTGTATTTAAATCATAATTTAAAAATTAACACAAATGATCCCAAAAATCTTCATTTTTGTCTTCCTGATTACTCCATATAAGATAGTCAAAAATTTCATTCACAAGGTGGAGGGAAAGATGGTAGCACTAATGTCCTCATCGTACTGGTTGTTGGAACAAAAAGGTTGATGGAAAAAATACAAGTTAAAGTATATGGCTTGAGGTGGCTCACGCCTGTACTCCTAGCACTCTAGGAGGCCAATGGGAGATCTCTTGAGCTCAGGGATTCCAGATCAGCCTGAGCAAGAGCGAGACCCCGTCTCCACAAAAAATACAAAAAATTAGCCAGGCGTTGTGGCGCGCGCCTGTAGTCCCAGCTACCCAGGATGCTGAGGATCGCTTGAGCCCAGGAGTTTGAGGTTGCAGTGAGCTACAATGACACCACTGCACTCTACCCAGGGCGACAGAGCAAGACTCTGTCTCAAAATAAGTAAATAGATAAAGTATATGGCTTAAAGTTGCAGAGGTATACTGTGGATATATGGAGAATGGCAGTATAACTAAGTGTGGGGGGGAAAGAGCAGGGGAAGATTGTGCAAATGAATTAAATCCTCATCTATCATATGGAGATTTAATATGTAACATCTATAAAGTTAGCAAATCACTAAATAGCAATATAAGTCTTTTTTAAAAAATACAAACATAAGATGATCCACCAGAACTAAGGACAAGATATATTTTTAAAATAGTTGCTACTATTATCAGGAGTAGATAACATACAGCGCCTTCTTGACGATCATTTGCATGTCTGCATGTCTTACTATACCTGCACAAGACAAACCCAGGGCATACGTTTCTAGAACAAATGGTGCAGTGGACAGAATAGGTGGATACCATATGGAGATGGTGAGTCCTTAGACTACACTGGGCTTAATAACTGGCTCCAGCACAGCGGCCACTGCCTGAGATGGCACCACGGGTGTTGGCAATTTACTGCTTCATGGCTACTGTGTGTGCTGTTTTTTGTCAGCTATTACCATGATTTCCCAGGAGCTGGAAAAGCAGAGTCCTCCCCAAGCTGCCCTGTAGAGTGCCACGAAGAGCACCAAGCTATGGAGATTGCCATATAGATCGCCATGTACAGTGCTAAGCGGCAGTGGGCAAAGGAGTAGCAGGAGCAAGGGACTACAATTGTAATATCGCGACAACATTTTCCCCCACATCAATTTAAAATTACACACAGTGAGATTTTATCTTCTCCGTTACAGTCTCCCCATCCTATTCTTCCTTCAATCTAGTAGTTTCTACTTCTACATTTTATGGATACATTTGTAATACACCTTCACACAAAAACATAGCTGGGGGATTTGTTTCCAATAATTCTTTACCAATTCTTAACATATTCTATTCCTTTCTCTTTTTTCTTTCTTTCCTTTCCCTCTTTTGCTTCTACTCACCTGTTTTTTCTTCTCCTTTCACGTTTCCTGCTAGTAGAAACACAATCTGTAACCCTCAATGATAGTGCTTTTAACTTCTGGTGATAATCAGGACTGAAAATGCTACTAACCTCCACTTGTTAAATTCTTTTATTCAAAAGTCATCCAAATATATGTCCTCTAGAGTTTTAACTTTACAGAAAGTACTACTATTCCCTTTTTATATGATGAGGTCACCAATATGAAAACTATATTCTTTTCCTCTATTTAAATTCCCCGATGTTTTCTTCAGTTAACTTGGAACAATGTAGGTCGGGCACGGCAGCTTACGCCTGTAGTCCCAGCCACTTGAGGGAGCTGCAGCAGGAGGATCACTTGAGCCCAGGAGTTCGAGGTTGCAATGAGCTATGATCCAGCCACTGCACTCTAGCGGGGGTGGCAACGCTAGATCCTGCCTCAAAAACAAAACGGAACAAAACAAAAAAAACCCTTGAAACTGTATAAAATTATCCTATTTCAATATATGTTGCTATAAGGAAAACTTCAGAGGCCAGGGTGAATTTCACATATCCTATTTTCAAAAATTAACTGGTGGCATTCAAATATTATGATATGGAAAGAGGCTCCAGAAATTTTTGTTAATGTCAAAGCACCACAGGGTCAATTGTGTTAACTATATTTTTTAATTTTCTTTTTTTGAGATAGAGTCTTGCTCTGTCCTCCCAAGTAGCCTGCAGTGGTGTCGCCATGGCTCACTGTAACCTCAAACTCCTGGGCTCAAGTGATCCTCCTGCCTCAGCCTCCTGAGTAGCTGGGACTACAGGTGTGCTCCACGATGTCCAGCTAATTTTTCTACTTGTAGTAGAGACAGGCTCTCGATCTTGCCTGGGCTGGTCTTAAACTCCTG
>CAUYRT010059071.1:0-53330 GCA_963574885.1 Lepilemur ruficaudatus
CCCCCCAATTCCCCAGTGTTCACTCCCACCCTTTGAGCACCATAGTGTTAATGAGTCAATACCAATTTGATGGTGAGTACAAGTGGAACCCATTTTTCGGGTCTTGTGTCACCTCACTTCGAATAATGGGCTGAAGCTTAATCCAGGATAATACAACAGGTTCTAACTTACTGTCATTTCTTAAAATTGAGTAATATTCCATTGTGAACAAATACCAGATTTTAACAATCCACTCATGCATTGACGGGCACTTGGGTTGTTTCCATGACCTAGCAACAGTGAATTGTGCTGCCATAAACATTCGGGTGCAGATGTCTTTTTGGGACTTTCAGCATTCCCTCATCCAACCTCTGGGGAGAGGAGAAGAGCTCAAGATTAAGTTGATCACGAATGGCCAATGATTTAATCAATCACGACTATATATCGAAGCTTCTATAAAACCCAAAGGACTGGGTTTAGGGAGCTTCCACATGCCTGAACTCATGATGGTTCCTGGAGGGTGGCCCATGAAGAGGACAAAGAATCTCTGCCCTACTTCGCCCGTACTTTGTCCTGTGCATCTCTCCCATCTGGCTGGTCATCAGTATTCTTTGTACTTTATATCCTTTATAATAAACTAGTAAATGTTAAGTGTTTTCCTGAGCTCTTTGAACTGCTTTAGCAAATTAATCAAATCCAAGAAGGGGTCTTGGGAACCCGGATTTATAAGTAGTTGGTCAGCACATGTAAAACAACCTGGGACTTGTGATGAGCATTGGAAGCGAGGGGCAGTCTTGTGGGATGGAGCCCCTTAACCTGTGGGATCTGACACTATCTTCGGGTGGATAATGTCAGAACTGAATTGAAACAGAGAATATCTAACTGGTATTCACTGCAAGATCTGCTGTAGAATCATCTGCAGAACTGATCGCTTGCTTGGGGAAAAACCTCCACACATTTGGTCACAGAAGTGTTCTGTGTTGTGAGATTATAGTATGAGAAACTGAGTTTATTTTTTCTTCTAACTACAACAACTCATTCTGGCATTAGACACTCCTGAAACTTGGTAAAGACATGATTGAATCTGATCACGTTTATATGGCTTTTTATTTTTAGGCAGCATTATATTTCCATCATGGCAAAAAAAGGTGCAATGTTGCCCCAAATATCAATGTCGAATCAGATGTGTATACATGTTCTTACATGGGTAAATCAACCTTTATTTGTTCCATATATTCTCATGCATTCCATGAAAATAAAAAGCTGTTTTAACCATGGTCATATTTGCAATTTTTTTAGGAGCTGTAGCCTTAGAGAGTCCAGCTTCAGCATTTCCCTGCAGCTATTTATAAGTGATTATTGCTTAATTATTCCCAGAGGATAAGGCAATTTAGGAGAGTAACAGCTAAGCCACATCATTTCAAGAGCCTTTGAAGTGAAGAAGCAAGGTCCCCTGTCCTTTCTTTCTTGGTGAATTTGCTTAGAATATTAAATAGCTATTATTATTATTTTCAAAAGAGTATAACTACTTCAGCCAAACTTTGATTCACTCTGTCATAGTAGACATGCGACTTTGAACAAATTTTTTCTTCTCTATAATTCTCATCCTGCACTTGTATAAAATAAAGATGATTACAGTACCTTGTTCAGACTGTTGCTGTGAAGACTAAGGATAAAGTCCTTGGTATATAGTTTTATTGTAATAAATGGAATTCTTAATTTATCTTCCAAAAGGAAAGTCTATTTCTTCAATGAAAGAGTAAAGGACCCCAAGAAAAGAGGGGCTGTATTGTGCTCTGGGGAAAAATAAGCCCAAACTGTCAGGAGCTTAATGGAATATTTTCTGGTTTTATGTACCTTGATAAAAATGTATGGCTTAATAAACAAAGATTTGAGACTGAAAAAGAGTGAAAGCCAGACCTGTCTAAGAGCCCCTCTCTTAGTCTCATAAGTGAGATTATTTTAGCACAGCGATCATTTCTCAAAAGATCTTACTCACCTTCTACATTCATAATTAACATATTCTTCCTAAATTTCCTTTTTTTGGGGGGGGGCTTACTTTTATGTGTGGCTAAGGAAAAAAATGAGTAGAGAACTAATATTTGTTAAACAACTGCCAGGTGGTAGGCACTCTATGTACATTGTCATTCAACTCTCATAACAATACTGTGAAGAAGGAATTTCTGATCTCATGTTACCAGTGTGGGTCTGGAGCTTAGAGAAATGATGTCATTTTCAAGGTCTCATAGTTCATACATAGTAGGCTAAAGATTCAAGCTCAGCTCACAGCTACTCAGGGAATCACTTTCATTTTCTGTCTTCAAAAGTCAATTATTTACCTGCTTCCTTCCCTACTACCATGTCCTACTAAAAACTGAATATCTGAGACCTAGCACGTAAGAGACAATATTATACATTTGTTGAATGAATGGATGAATGGACACTCATCAAATCTCAAAACCTTTGCAAAAAAATGTATAAACTCTTAAGATTGTTTTTCTGTGCCAATAGGGGAGTATCAGATAGTCCTTCTAGGAAGGAGATAAGCCATAAATTCTTCTGCGTACTTCACAGTTCCTAAGATGCTGTGGGGATCATACAGGGTACTTCACCTATTGCTGGCCAAATAAGTGTATTGTCTTTCCTTCAATATTGTATACTCAGAATCCAGAGATATTTTTACTTATATTCGTCTTTGAAAGAAAATTTTAGACAGTGGACTTTGTTAACACTTATGCTGAAGAAATTACTGCTAGGAGAATTGCAAACCAAATTCTGGATTCAAAAACAATTTGCCATCAAAGATCATGTGATAAAGCAACATGCCTACCAAAAGAAATCAATTAAACAAAGGCTAAATATCTAAAGACCATAGTATGCTGAGATTAAATTTTAGGAGTTAGAACAAAATGGTTGTTGGGTATATTTTCATTTATGTGAGCCTTCTCAGAAAGGCAGAAAATGAAAATATTGCCTGTTAACTTCTTCCTATTGCATTTACATTCCCCCTCTTCATCAGCAAAATGACTGCTTTAAAGGGTCAGCACTCTGATTTTTATCAAGGATAAAAAAAACCCAGTAACTGACCCCTACATAGAGAGCCTGGTAATAACATATTACAAATTCTTCGTCATCTTGCCTTCACCAGCATCTAGTCCCATTGTTGGTTATCATCTGGTGAAAGAGAGACAGCTTCTCTAGCTTTCTCCATGTCTCTGTCTTTGCTCATTAGGATGACTTCATTGCAATAAGGGAGAGAAAAGAACTCATTACACTCTGAATTAGCAACTCCTGCAAAGACTGCATCACCGAAGGGATAATATTTTGAAATCAGATATCCAAGTTTCACATGGAGTTATATTTGATTATATATCCCAAATGTTGGTTTATTTTTCCTAACAGATAATATCAAATATCATAGTAAAGTGACAAAGTAGATTTTTATCTTCTGTCAGTGGAATTTTGTGAAAGAATATGGTAGGATTCTGCACACTGTCTAGATTCAGTTCCCAGTCCACTATATTCTTCTTGGTTTGACTTTGAGCAAATTCTTCAATATCTCTTTTCCTCAGTTTTTATATCTGTCACTTAGGTATAATAATTTGATCTCATACATTGCTATGAAGGTTAAATGAAATACTTAGAGCTCTTTAAATAAAACTTAACACGAGGTGACTGTTCAATAATGAGATATTATTATGCATCTGTATATTAGCTTTCAAAACTAGATGTACTGCCTCTTTATGAGAAACTATAAATACCTTTTACTCCACATTTTAAAGCAAACAGAATTGATGACTGTCCTTTCTACTATTGGTTCTTTTGAAAAGGAGAGAGCTTCTCTAGCTCTCTCCATGTCTCTGTCTCTACACATTAAAAGGTGATGACATTAGGGCAGGATCTTTCTTCTCACTGAGGGCAGTTTTGGAGAAAATAATGTTGGCGTATTTATATTCACCTGATCACATTTTGTGAATAGATACGGTAATTATATTTTAAAAAATTGAACCTAGGCCTATATATCCTCCCTAATATTATTGCTTAGGAGTGGTATTTGCTCATACACCTCCTGCTTCCCTATACTACACACATCAGAGATCTTCTATGCTCAGTGGGGAGGTTCATTGTTCTTTCTGTTCCAATTTTTTCACCTGGAAGTGATGGATTCTCTATTGTGAGTCTGTGTATTTTTGATCAGAGGTGAGTAGAGAGTGGAACGGAGTAGGAGACTCCATGTTTAAGATTACAGGTTACTACAAGTCTTGTGTTTTTGACATTTGAAAATGCTTGCTTTTCTAGTAGTAAAGGCATACTTTCCCTGTGGATTTGTGAGCCTTACTAGATAGAAGCTGATAAGATTGGGGAATAATAAAGTTGGGGTGGGAAATGAGGGGTGAGTTGTATCTGAACAGTATTATGACATGAAAATTAGAAAAAAGTTGTTAGATTTGTCCATTCTATAAACACACTTACTCTGTATTGTTATTGATAGTGGCTCACAAATGACATCAGACCTGGATATGACTTTTACGTGTATATCTCAATATTTGAATAAGATGTTAACCGATTCTTACAAACCTCTTGTGAGTCCTCATTTATTCTGGAAATCTTTTGTGCTTGCAAAACATCCATCTGTTCTTAATCACTTCCTCAATATTCTTGCCACATTTTTTTCATATGGATTTTTCCCTCATTTACCATGTGCTAAGTGTTTGAAGGATGACATTATGATGAGAAAGAATATAGTAAAAAGAATGGGAAAATAGCACATTTCGTAGCATCAACTTCCTAGGCATTTAAGGGAATTTGAAGAAGATACTTGTCTTTTAAAAGAATCTCAGGTTTCCTCAAAAGAGTTAACAAGAAAAAAATCAAACAACCCCGTTTATAAATGGGGAAAGGAGATGAACAGAAACTTTTCCAAAGAAGACAGAATAATGGCCAAAAAACATATAAAAAAATGCTCAACATCTCTAATCGTTAGAGAAATGCAAATCAAAACCACAATGAGATACCACCTAATCCCAGTGAGATTGGCCTCTATCAAAAAATCCCAAAATAACAAATGCTGGCAAGGATGTGGAGAGACAGGAACACTCTTACACTGCTGGTGGGACTGCAAATTGGTGCAAACTTTGTGGAAAAGAATTTGGAGATTCCTCAAAGAGCTAAAAATAGAATTACCATTCGATCCAGCAGTAGCATTATTAGGCATCTACCCAAAAGAGCATAAGACATTCTATGATAAAGACATCTGCACCCGAATGTTTATGGCAGCACAGTTCACTATTGCTAGGTCATGGAAACAACCCAAGTGCCTGTCAATTCATGAGTGGATTATTAAAATTTGGTATGTGTTTACAGTGGAATATTACTCAATTTTGAGAAACGACAGTGAGCTAGCACCGCTTATATTATCCTGGATTAAGCTTGAGCCCATTATTCAAGTGAGGTGACACAAGACCCGAAGAATGGGCCCCACTTGTACTCACCATCAAATTGGTACTGACTGATTAACACTATGGTGCTCAAATGGTAGTGGCGTTCACTAGGGATTTGGGGGCTAGGGGGTAGACCCACATCTGAGAGATGTGGTGAGCATTATGGAGGGGAGGGGCATGCTTGAAATGTAGTTGGGGATGGGAATTAGGGGTCTCAGTAGGGGGTAGGAAATCTTCTAAAACTGATTTATGTGAATATCTGTACAACTTGGTAAATTTACTAATAACCATTTAATTGTACACTTAAAATGGAGTAAAGACATGATATGTAAATTACACTTCAATAAAGAAAAAAAAAATCTCAGGTTTTCTGCATAATGACTGTTTTTAAATGGTAGAGCTATAGGAGAATTTCAATTGCTTTCCTGCTTTGTTTATTTGTTTGTTGCCAAGCCCTTGGTCCCTTATGCCAGCCTCAAATACCTATGAATTATACAACTACTGGTCTTGGATAATAGCAAGGATTTGATGCAATTGATCACTGGAGACAGTGTAATATAATGGGTAAGAACTTCTAATTCCAGATCTAGACATTTCTGAGTTCAAATCCAGCCTCTGCCAATTACTTTCCAGTTGAGTAACCTTAAGAAAATTACTTTATTTACTATGTCTTATTTTTCCTCCTCTGGAAAATGATCATAAATACTGTTCTAACACATGCAAATTGTTATAAAATATATTAACTATTTGTGTTACTTAAAATCATCACACCCTATAAAGCTTGATAGTCTTACATCAATTCATTTCTAAACTCTTGCATTTATTGCTCAGACTTTCATTCCTTCTTCTAACCATTCTTGCTTGGTCTTCACATACTTTTCTCCTAGTACCTGAATATCTTCATATTTCCCCTCTCTCTCTCACACGCACACACACACACACACACACACACACACACTCTTTGACTTTGCCTGCTTTTTAAGCCTGGACTCTCCTCTTATTTCACGTGCTAATTCAATGTTCAAGTATCACGCAGGTCAAAATCTAGTTTAAGTTGGTCATTCACCAAAGTCTCCTGTGGTGTTTTCAAATTTTATTTATTTATTTTTATTACTTAGACACAATAACCTAATCAGACTATTAAATAAAAGCAAACAAAAACAAAAACATCGTCTGCTTTCTATTGACCAGATGAGGAAAATGTGGATTTATAGCTCTTATTCCTGTATCTTTATCCAATCTCTATCTTACCTAAGTGGTTTGGATAGTTAGCTGTCAACAAACTGAAGAAATCACAGCAGTCATCTCCTTACTAAAACAACAGAGGATAGTTATAAATGAGGCTTCTCTTTCTTTTACTTTCCTTCATCAATCATAGGAATCAAGATATGGATAGTCTTTCGAAATGTGAAATGAAAGTTGAGCATACATATCTTTGAATAGAATCCTAAAATCTCTTCACTTTTAACACATGTCCAATTCTTCAGCCCATAAATTATAGGCTATGTTTCCTATGCATTTTTACAGAGAGAAGGTAAAAGATAAATCAAGTTATGACCAAAGATTTCCTTACCCTGATTTCTAAGACAAAGCCTATATGGCATTATAGATTTAAGGAAAGGCTGCTTAATAAAGGGTCAGGGATTTAGATTTCAGCTCTGATCCAGTCCGCAAGTTGTTAATGTTTTTCAGTTCAGCACTTAGCCTTTGCGGGCTTCAGCATTGTTAACAAAAGGCCATGAGATCTGTGAAGGAAAAAAGGGAATCTTTATTTTTTATCAAGTGAAAGTATTCTGTGGGAAGAACAAAAGTAGGGTCTGGCTGAAATAGGGAAAGTTCTCACTTTAGTTCTGCATCAGGTCTGTTTCTGCAAATGAAAGAGTCAAATTTGTTTAGCTCTGATTGGCCAAAATAGTCGAGCCCTGATTGGGTAATTTCCAAGCCCCAAACCAGAAGTCTCTGTCAGATGTTTCTTTTAAAGGGTGCTGTTGGCTTGACTGTAGAAATGAAGGTTCTGTTTGTGACATTTTTACAACATCTGTCTGAGAACCCAGAATAGGTGTCTTCTCCTTCACCCATTCCTGGCCACCTGCTTCTTTTTATTTTTGAGCATCTCAGTTTGCCATGGGGAGACCATTTTCTGCCTGTCAGCCAGGGGAACACTCTCATAGCACACACCTCTATATAACAGGGTTGGATAAATTATTTCTTAAGGGATTTCCAATTTGTCTATCCAATGAAACAGGATCCTTAGAAATACTCATCTGTGAATCTTACATGGTACTACTTGTATAGCCACATGTATTCCATATGTATATATATAAAATCTGATTTGTCAAGCCTAAGTGGAAATGATGTTTATGTTCCCTTGCTTTCACACTGCTGCACAAAACACTGGGGCACACCCAAGCCCCACAGCCTTTATCGCCACGGGAAAAATTTTCCATCAAAGAATTTTAACCCTTTCTTTGATTTGTGGCCAGATTGAAAAAGTTTCTTAATTTTGTTTACTTCAGACTCATTTCCAGTTTCTTCTATGAAAGAAATAAAGAAATTAATAGTTTTTCACAGCAGGAGATATTGTAATTCACATTATGACTATTATTTGTCTCTCACTATTAACATTTTCAATATATTATGACAGTAAACTTTTGATAAAACATCAAAAATGTGTAAATCATATAAGAACACCTATTTCTTAATCCTACAGTTAATAAACACTGGACATTTATTTTGAAAATATGTGGAATAGTTTTTAAGTGATCCTAAGCTCTCTTGCATACAGATATAAAATGACATTTTAAAAGAATAATCCATTTTTTTTTCTTATTCATTGTAGAGCAAATGAAGAAAACTACAAAGTCAAACCAATATAATAACCCTTTTCCGGACTTTGTTTAAGGCTGAAATATTAGATACAATATAACTATTCTGATCATTGCAAAGATTAGAGAAAGGCAGTGGCTTCAAAAGATTTAGGTGAGTAAAGAGAGATCAGAGGAATAGTTGTGTGCCTTGGATCTATATAAGCCAAAACCTATAAACCACACATAAAAATGCACCCATTGTTAATTGAAAATGAAATAGTCTGCACATAGAGTTATTGTCTAAGGGGAAAACAACAACCCAAGGATGGAAGTGGGGGCAGAGAGGGAGGGAATGAAAAAGGAAAATGAAAGTACAACCAGCTATTACTGCTCAGACCGTGTAGGACTTGGAAGGAGCAAAAGAAGCCGCTAAATCAAACACTTAGCTGGAAAGGAGAAGCCGAAAGCAAACAAAAAAGAATCCAATTACTTTATGTTTGTTTTTGTAAATGGTTTTTCTGTAAGAGGAACAAAAACTATTTTGACTTTTTTTCCTCTGTACTATACTGCTGAGAGCAGCCAGTACCTTATGAGTAAGTCCAAGCAACTGCTGATACTTCTGCTAATGCTAATTAACCTCCTGCTACAAACATCAACAAACCCACATCTGAGCTTTGTCTGAACATCATCCCACCCTCCCCCTTATAATTCGAATTGCAATAGTCACCATTGGTTGCTACTTATGGAGCAAAATCACATCAGCAGTTGAAAAACAAGATGACAGTCAAGGTCGCACTGTCTGTTATTTTCCAGACAGGAAAGAAACAAAGGCTTAAAACGGCTTCGAGAAGTCAAAATATAATTTCTATAAGGAAAGACAGACGGGGGATTCATGATTGGGTCTGAGGGTGGAGAGTTTCGCTGGAGTTATTTGGACTCTCTTAGAATACTGTTAATATTGTGTATCAGGAATATCACAGGCATTGAAAATTCATACATCTGCATTATTTTAAATGCAATGTATGTGATTTTCAAAAGTATGATGCAGGTTCTCTCAAACTCCAGTATTTTTGCATGAATGTTTTTTAAGTCTTCATTCAGTTCAAATAAATCTAATTGTATAAGCCAAAGATAAATGGAGAAATTGTCATTCCTTCCTCTCCTTAACTACTCTCCAAGGTTGAAACAAAATTCGCATCTGCAATAGTCGCTCAAAGCTACAGACACTTACTTGGCAGAAATGATCCTAACATTTAAACTCTGCTGCCTGACTTGGGTTTCCTATCAAATTTACTTTCCCTATTATGTTCCCTCTATTCTCCTTTAAATTTTCAATCTTACCTTACGACATAAAGATTTTAGCCCAGGAATCTAGGAACCATCCCAGTGAACAACAAGGAACAGGCTTTCCATCGGGGGAACGTATTTCCGAGCTCTGTGTTTGAATTCATATTTGCTTGCACTCAGTGTCCAATCATATTATATTTTGCATTGCCACCCTGCCTGTGATTTTTTTCAGCTGGTTGAGATTTGCATGTAGAAATTGAAGCTTTTTTCCAAGATAAATGTGTGATATATACCATGTTACTCTTCTGGCAAATACTCACTAGAGATTTTAGTATTCCTCCTTTCAATATATCTTTCTTCCAGATGATCTAGTTCCCATTCATAGCATGTGCTATTATCATTTACAACATAATATTATAGTGTGGCTGATGGTAATTAAGAACTAATTGGTTAAACAGTATAGCTTAAAACACATGATATAGATGACATCACTCTCATAAAGATCCAGCCTTGCTCTCAGACTGACAGTTCTTCATGGCTGATATGACCCAGGAATGCAACGATATTAACAAGATTGATTTCTCAAGAAAATAGGTGGTTTTATCTGTTTAGTTACCTACTATCTCTGCAACTTTGGGAATCTGTGAGCCCAGTTTCATTATCTAAAAAATGAGGATAACTTTGCCTAATATATGAGGTAGATAGGAGAAATCAATAATAGGAAAGTTATCAAATGGCTTTGTAAACTCTACAGATCACAAAAGGCACTTAGATTACTGTTATCAGTTTTAATCTTATAAAGAAATCACAAATTATAGACTCAGCCTAGGGTGGATCAAACACCTTTTAAATTAGTGTGGAAAAAAAAATTAAAACCTTCTTCCCACTGGTCTTTGTCAAAACTCCACCCACTTCTTAAGACCTATCTTTAATATCTTTACTATTTTCTTCTGAAAAGTTTTCTAGTTCCTTCAAATGTGCACGTGGTCTTCTTCCACTGAAGTCCCATGATGGTCCCCTCTTTTTAAGGACCAGTATATGTACACTTCTACTCCTCTGGCTAAATTGTAAACCCCTTGAGAGCAGATAATTTCTTTTCATTGATAAGTGGTCTATATTGAACTGATTCAAGGGAAGTATAATAAAACAGTATTATTAGACAGCAAGCATCATTAGAAAAGTTTAGTAATGATAGCGATAGAAGGATGAACTCACTAAGCCCTTCTTATGTAAAGGGAATATTGTAAGAACTGTTACATAAAATTCTCCAAAGTGACAATATAAAGTAAGGAAAGCACACTATATTCTAATTCATACTATGTTCTAATTAACAAAATGAAAAGGAAAAATGGAGGTTGACATTAGTTATGTCTGAAAGTTTTCTTTTTTCCTATCTCTTGGATAATTGCACAAAAATCATGGTTCCAGAAGATGTGAGGTCACCTAAAATGTCAGACCAGACCTTTATTTCTGCAAATATGAACGTGTGAAAGAGCTGGTCCAGACCTCTCCTTATACTCAAGAGCAGAGGATCTTAGTTAATGATCTAACATGGTCAGTGGCCATAGTGTGTGGTTGTTGTTTATCTCCCCTGTACTCAGAAGTTTTGCAATTACAGGCAGCAGCTGTTGTACATACATAGACTATAAAACTATATCTTGTACAGAATGTATACACAGATATCTTGTATATCTAGTGTTTGCCCATATGTATGATAAACCTATACTTTATTCGAAAGGATCTTGGTGCAGCAAATAAATATGTGGCTCACTGGAAAGAAACAGAATCAAGTCAAATGAAATTTGATGCAATAATGTTTAACATATTAGTGCTTTCATTTAAAAAGGTGTTTTTAATTATCTGTTCTTAAGAGAGCAGTAACTTGAGCTCTAAGAATTAATTTTTTTTGCCATTTCAAAATTTTTTATCATTTTCTTGCAGATCCACCATCATTAAAACAATATATTTATTATACTTTTTGAGGTTTCACAGGATTTGTTCTTCTCGGCATAATGAGAAATTTATATTATAGCAAAATTGAAATAAAAATCCATGTAATTCTTTTAGGAGCTTTGATAACTTGTATTGTTACAATTCTTAACATGGAGAACTGAAAGAAGCCAGGAGACTTACTTTCTCCTCCTACGTTTCTGCTTTTCCAGAGTCCCTGTGGTCTGATGCTAATTATTTTGTGCCTATAAATGGAAGATCTTTACAGGGAGTAGATTTGCAGCAATTAAGAACTAGATTTTTGAAAGCACACTCATTCCATGTCTGTTTGCATTTCCACCCCCCTTAGCGGGATGAAAATCAGAAGGTATAATTATGGATTCCTGCTCTATGGCCAGGCCAGTACTCTTTTGGAGTAAATTCCTCCCCCCAGATGAATTTCAGTTTCCTTATCTATAAAATCAAAGTGGTCATTTTGGTGTGAGGACTAAATTCAATAGTAAATGTATAAGAGGAACTCAGTGTTCAGCACGTGGTAGGCACATAACTGATGATAATATCCTTTCTTTGCTATCTCTACCCTTCTACCCATTTTCAGGAAATGAAGATAAGATTCTGTTAACAGATAGGACCAAGCCAGAGGAAGCCCGTGCAGGATTCTGCTCCAGAAACTGCAGACATCCTGCATTAAAAATGCTCTCTTTGGAATCATATTAAAGGGCTCTACCACAGACATTGAGGTAGTCACTCCACAGTACACTAAATTCTTTAAGCATTTCTGTAGCACAAGCACAATGCTATTCAAAGAGTAGAGGGAACTACAGACGAATAACAGAGTACTTACTCTTTTCAGAAAAGTTAAAGAAATCCAGAGCTACATTTTTTTTGTACCTTTAAAATTGGAACTGAGGCTTTAGTGTATGAGAGGTAGAGAACAGAGGATAAAGTAGTAGAATCTAAAGATTTCAAGCAGACAAAGGCTGATGCTGCCCAAGGAGACCATGTGGGCTGACAGGTCTAGCATGTTCACTGTGCCCGGCTGCTGTAGACTTATTAGGATGTATCCCTCGTTTTTAGCATGTCCCTTTTTGACCTCAATTTTCAGGAACAGACAAAAAAATTTGTGGCAAGGGAAAAGCCCTAACTTTTTGCAGTTCCAAAGGGAACTTCATTAACATATAATCTAACTGGTTTATCCTTCTCTCTACAACTGTATGGCAAGATAACTCTGAATCTTGTGCTTGGGAATTCATTACCTCCTATCTTGGAAGGTCTGGCTATTTGAAAACATTTCCTTATGCTGATCAAAAACTTATCTTCCTGTGGCTTCCATCTTTTCCCCCTAGTTTTACTCTTAGGAGAATTGAATAGCTGTCTAATTACTCTTTGAAAAAAAGTCTTTTAGACACTTATGTTCAAACATGTTTCCATTTCTTTTTCAAGCCAAACATCTGTACCTTCTTCAAGCATTCTCAAGTCACCAAACTGTTTGCCTTCCCCCAACAGTATGTCTGTGATGTTTATAGCACCCTTCAGGTGCAATTACGGATAAACATTAAAAACTATGGTTTGGCAAAAACAGAATAGAATGGAGCTATACTTTTCTTCATTGTAGTTGTAGATACTGTCCTATTTTCTCCATGCCACCTGTGTCGGAATCATCTTTAGCAAAGGTCCCAGCAAATCAGTTATTCATAGGGACTTGATTGTTGATCTAATGTCTCTAAAGCATTCTCACAGATGCCGCTGCTTGTTCACATCTATGATGTGGGACCTGAGGAAAGTTCAGGATCTTAGTGTTTTGTTTTTTGTTTTTCTTGTTTAATGTCATCTTTTGGTACTCAGCCCCTTCCTGCAGTCTCTCAAGATATTTTTGGTTCAGGCATTCAAAGCATTTGTTGTCTCTTCCAGTTCCATCTCATCTGTAAGTCTGATGATTGTGTTTTGCATATATAAACACAGTCATTAAAAACACAGTCATTAAAAATACATTTAACTGTTGAGATTGAGGACAGCTTTATGGCCCAACATCACATTTCCCTCCAGGTTAGCATGGATCCTTTAATCTTGAGACTAGGAATAAATCTACCTGATTAAGTGAGTATTCAGCACATACTTCTCCATCTCAATAAGAGATGAAAATATATCTCCTGTCATATCTCATTAAATACTTTACAGAAATCTAGATAGACCACACTATTGCATTCTCTGAATTATTATGTTGGTAACCCTATAAAAAGTAACACTGAAAAACAAGTGAAATATAGTGGTTAACAGCTTAGACTCAAGTCAAGTCACTTAGATTTGAATCCTGACTCTGCCACTTTCCTGCTATGAGAGCTTGAGGAATATCCATGAACTCTTGATGCCTTAATATCCTACTTGATTAAAAAAAATAACTACATTGACCTCAAATGGTTGTTATAAGATTTAACTGAATATATATGAAGTACCTAGCTCACTTAATAACAAATATGATTATTAATATTAATACATTGACATTAATAAAGATTCTATAACTGAAAGCTTGTTAGTTATAAATTTGTTTTGTCCACAACAGCATAAGTTATCAGGGAAAGAAAAAGTTCTTAACAAGAAAGAAAAAGGTACATGGAGAGGATCTACCCAATAGAGCAGTTGTAAGTAGGAGAGGCATGGTGCTCAAGAAGTCTGGAAGTATCCATTGACTATGGTACTTGGGGATCTGGTGCAAGAAACTAATCACGCAATCAGAGGCCTCAGCCAGTAGTCACTGGTCATATCTGAGGTCTGCGCATAGGTAGTTAATTCTCAGTTATCAAGCTGCAGTTCAGGTGGAGCGATTCAATCCTTTAGATAAGGACATGACAACCAAAGTTAGCTTATGGATGACCAAAATTTCCAAGCATTTCTTAGTCTAGTGGGCATAACTGGTCTTTGTATAGATTGGCTCTCCAAGGGAATTCTAACATGTGAAATATAGATAATTGCTAATATTCACACTAAATATTACCACAAAGTTTTTGCTCTTTGAACTGTATGCCCATTACAAATAGTAATCATGGAAACATCAGTCCTATTACTCACATAGTGCGATAAGTCAGTGTTTGAGGAGAACTAGTCAAAAACCACTCAAGAAGCCATCATATAAAACTAATAATTATCTGTTATTTATTGCAATAAATAGAATTTCACATTTTTCTCTTTAAGTTATGGATAATTTTTTGCCCCCTGCCCAAGTATTTTGCTTTTAGTTATTTAGGGCTCTTAATTTATTTATTTGATAATAAATGTAAAATTTATGTTACATAACCCAATCCCTATGTTAATGATATTTTTATTCTTTTATGTCACATTTACAGATAAATCAAAATATTTTAACATATATTCTCATTATTTCACTGAACACATTAAAAATTTTAAGACAAGATCTAGATTGGGTTTCACAGGTGAAAATATGAATTCCTTAATGTTTATTTACTTGGGAATGTTATTATATATTATCATTGCCTATAATCTAAACTTAAATGACTTCTTGTTGATTTTAATATTTTATATCAAGAAACACTAATCACTGGTGATTAAAATATGACAAAACTAATAGCCTCTATTAATTTTTCTACCCTATTTAAAAGCAGTGTATTTCATAATTTTTAAGGCTAGAGAGAACTTTTTCTTATTTGTATTTTCTGGGAAATTGTATAGAATTCTGTTTATGACTAGAAATCAAAAAATAAAAGACCTAATATTAAATGAAATTATTTATTTGGCTCCCCTCCTCCCATTAAGGCACTAGTGTTCTAAAATACTGAAATAAAATAGTTACACTGTTCTGAAAACAGTTTACTTTCTTCAAGTTAGATAACATAAATTTGTGATGTGAAAACTTTGAACCGGAAATTTCAATTTCCCTTAAGCAACTTTCAACAGCCTACTACATCAAGTACAATAAGCTGAGTGCATGTAAAGTAAATTTCTTAAATCAATCCACGCTATTCATCCGCAACAATGTTTTCAATGATTTGGTCTGTTCTACAAAAGAATGAAAACCAGTGAATTACTGAGAAGTTCAAATTCCTAAAAGGGACTAACGTTTGTAAAATTTATACCTACTAAAATGGCCTTCATTGTGAGATTCTCAAGGAAATCTAAACAGAGATTGGCTAACTATTGGATTTTTTCTAGGTTAAATTGCCTAGTGGGGGAAGGCAAAGACAATTCTTCCCAATGGAATATGGAAGTGAAACCAAATGGTAGTAAAAGTGGAAATGTTAAAGAGATTATGCTGGTTTAATGAACTGTGGATGAACTCACTAATTTGGGTTATAACAGCAGATGCATTTCCAGAAATGATCCATGAATATAGGGATCGGTGTTTTTAGGTTCTTCTAGTATATTATGGTCAAGTACAGAGAAGGATAGTAATCTGTTTAAAATGGACCCTCAGATAAACTGAGATCCCCAGAGGCAATGAAATTTAGGGATTAAGACTTTAGGCTTCACATTGACAAGTTCAGTTCTGTCTGTGCTCTGTCACTGGCTAAAATTTTATTGCTAGTCAACTTATTTAACCTCTGTATGGCCCTGATTTCTTATCTGTGAAAGGTGGCTAGTACTGGAATGAAGAAGTGCTGAATGAATATTTGTTAAATGAAAGAATCTTTTAGAGTCATCTATTTTCTTATTTGCTCCATTGCGGAAGATCCAACAGGACTTGAAGAATAAGAGACAGATAACTATGCCCCTCCCACTAGTTTAATTGCTCTTCTCCTAGACTCATGAAAGCTAGTATATTGTTTACCTATTCATCTTCCTTTCCCAATCCTTTTGTTTTTTTTAATGGAGTTCATGGTACTTTACCATGACTGAAGGAATCAGAAAGATGGTAGTTTAAAAGTGTCAGTGATGGGACTTCAAATTTCAAATTCCATAAGCATTTTAGCTTTGGATATATAAGTACAGTTTGAAAGTGTTGGGTATGAATTTTCCTGTGATATCATGTTTTGTATCTCTGGCAATATCTGACAATAGCCTGTTTAAAAGACATAAAATTCTTTTTCTGTAAGTGTCTGAGTGCTTATGTTTGACTACCTAACCTAGAGAACAAAGGCAAATATTTGGAAGGAAACAAGTGTTCTAAAACTGAAAGGCACAAAAGTATAAGCAGAGATAGCTATGCATATGACAGGAAATAGCAATTTCAGTAAGACAGATGAAATATTGTGACCCAAAGAAGTCAACACTAAAAATAGTTTAAGAGTGATGACCCAAGCCATGCTCATTTAAATCATTTTCTTTAGAGTTTATGATTTAAAAATATTAGCTAACTATATGATAGACACTGTAGAGAGAGGAATAAAATGCTTCAAAATAGCAAAACAGTTTATATTTTGCATGAACATAAAAAACTGTACGCTAAAATTTTAGGTATAATAAGGTTTTCTTCAATCTGGGAATAAGTGGGAAAAAAGAAATGTGTTCCAAAGCATTATCTGCAGTTCACCTTACCACAATGAAAATATACTCAAGAACTAATTTGTTAGGTACATCTATCTCTTCTTTTTACCAACAATCAGCTACATTTTCATGAAATAGCTTACTGTTCTATTATAATACAACTGTTGATTTAACTTAATTTTTTAAAATAGGCAAATAAACTTACACTTCTGTTTCTATTTTATAATCCAAAGGAGGCATTTTTGTATTGAAGACAGTTTCTTACACCTGATATCAATGCAGTTGATAGGGCTTTCATTTATTGCTTTGTATCGCCTGATTCTCCAATATACAGTACCTGTCGGGAGTTGCTAAGCAACTGTGACAATTGTGTAGCTTATATACACTGCCATTCATTGCCATTATGCTGTATTGTAGTGTGTGTTTCTGTGTGCATGTGTGTGCATGTGTGTGTTTAAATAAGAATAAAACTGTAGATCAGAATGAAACTCTTACGATAAACAAGAATAAGTAGAGACAAATGAACCCTTCACTAAGTGTCTGTCACTGACATTAGGTACTTTACAAGCCTTTTTACTCTGATTCTTAAAGTGAACATTCCAAGAATATTGATCTTTTTATGAAACTTAGGAAATTTTATATTTATATCTACATTCAACTTACTGTGCTTATGTATACATATATTTGAGGGGCTTAGAGTATGAAGGATTTTGAAGTATAGTGAACATGCAGGTAGGGTGTTCTGAGAGAGGGCTGTCAAGTTGTAAGTATAAAGATAAGAGTCTGTAGATTCTCTCATCCCAGACACTCATCTTATTTCATGCTTGTTCACTAGCTCTTCAGTAGCCATCTTCATTGTAAGTTTAGAAGGAAAATAGTTACAGTGTGAAGGTGCTGAAAGTTTATCCATCTGGAATGAACCGTGTGGGCCAGGAGTCATTGTTCTATGTGCCATTTCTTTAAAAATGGATATTTTGCATTAGGGAAGAAAAGATCTCCTAGAACTAGAATTGTTTTGTTTATGAGAATAGTCTTTTGAGTAGCATTCTACAAAAAAAAGATCAAACTATTTTTCTTTTTTTTTACAAGAAGCTACGAGTTATCAAAAAGACTTTCCAACTTGAGAATGGTGTCAGACTGTTTGCTACCCATGCCAAAACTTGTGACAATATGTAATCATGTTCGTCATTGCTCAATCTTTGTGATCCTGGGACTGGAGATCACTCTTATATACTCACTTTTCTTGTTGAGTATATTTTTTCATGGTTTACCCATGAAGTGATTTATTTGTTTTAAATAATCTGGTAATTTCTAAATCTCCATTTAAATATATTTTAAAAGCTATTACAGTATTTGGAAGAAATATGTTTACTGTCTTCTGTATAACTTTACCGCATAGAACTATGTTCAGTGAGCAAATATTAATACTACAGGAATATAGATATTTGCTCATATTTGTTCTCAGAGGTATCCTATTATGGAGGATAGTGAGGTAAACACAATGAGTTAGTTTTCAAGAAGATTATTATTTATAGTGTACATAATATTGCTATAATAGAGATGACTTAGAGGGTCTATGTTTTATATACATATAAACACACAGAATTTATTTTAATTATAATTTATTTATTTTCTATACATACACATTATAATTTATTTTAATATTCATGTATCTTAAAATGAATATTTTATTAAAACATTGATATAAAGTTGTTTTAAAATATGTACATTCTTATTTATTCATTTTGTAATAAAACAATGCTTTGAAAAATATCAGATATATATAATACAGATGATAAAAAAGATAAGTGGAAAACCCCAAAGCGGATATGCAAATGATTAAACTTCACACATTAGTAAACTAAATGATCTTTATAATTCCTTAAAAATCTAAAATTTTATAATTCTCTGAATGATATTTAAGTATCACCTAAACTGGACCTTCAAAGTCACTCTACAGCAAAGATTTTAACGTAACAGGAAATTTAAAAGGGATTGTGAAAATTTGTCAGAGACTTGGTAGTTATTATATTCATGTTGTCCACATCGGGATATGTACCCAAAAGGATATACATAGCCCAATTATATCAACTTGAACCTCTAAGTACTTGATGGATACCTAAGAATGTAAGAGTAATTAGGACATTTTCATTACTTCAAATTAATAAAAGGAAATATGAACATTCCAAAAGAGAAATATTTCTCCAGATAGTTAGAAATCTTGTCTTAGTCACAATGAGTGTACAGCAAAGAATCATATTTGTTATTATTTTACTTTGTGATTAGTAAGAATTTTTAAATATATTTATAAGTCTGGATATATTTTTACATGATAGGCATTACTTCAGATTTCATGTATATACGATGTTGCCTTCTAAACCTCTACATTTTTTTGCAATTTAGTGTATTTAACTATCACACTAAACTCCATAAAAAGCTCAAACTCATTAGGAAAATATACTGTAGAGAACAATAAATGATATTCTAATAACTATATGCTTAATTTTCCATCTGTTTCCAAAGGTTGTAAGTATATTTTATTGCTATCAAATATTAAAGTTTAGCACTTGAAGAAACAATACAAGTGTACAGTTGTTTAAAATATGTCAGCAAACATTTTTTCATGTTTGCTAACACAAGGGTCTAACTTGTTTGTAAGACTCAATGTTTAAGTTACTAAATATAACTCCTTTAAAATAGATATTGATGATGAGGTTAAAAAATCATGTCAATTGTCCAAAATATGACACTTTCAATATGACACCAATATCCACTAATTGGTGCTTAAAAGTGAAGGATGTGTCAACAGGGATGGCAATAATGAATTTTAGTAAAAGAAAAAAGAATAAACCCCTCCCTCTTAAGTTTGGAAACAACAGAGAGAAAAAGGATCTAGGCATATAAACATCATATTTTAGTTTTATTGTTAGTGGTAACAAAGTTAGATTATGTGGCTTTACATGTGCTAACTGTGTGTATAAGGAAGCAGAGAGAAGCTAAGAGTGTTAATATAGAGGCCCTCCCTCCATTGTAAGTACTATGCATCAACTGTGAGTTACAAGTAACACATATTGCATAGTGCTTCTCTTTGATAAAAATGCATTCACAGCTTTATCTCACTTTATCATCAAAACAACTCTTAAAATCACCTAGATCAATAGTATTATCCAAATACAACAGAAGAGGAAACCAAAGCATAGACTTTGGGAATGTAACTCCTATAAGTTCATATAATTCTTTAGCAGCGGAAACAGGAACAGTTTGGAAGCTGGCATAAAACAGATCTGCATTTATATCCTCACACAGCAACAAAATAGCTGTGTTACATCTAGCAGTTTCCATCACCTCTCTGAACCTATTTCCTATCTTTCAGAGTGGACTACAACTACATTTATCTCTAGGTTATTGGAAGGATTAAATCGGATTAGGGAGTATTTGTAAAAACACTTGGCATGTGATCCATTATTGAACAAATGTTAACTCCCATTCCTTCTTCCTAGCCCCACGTCTTTATTCCCAATACTGGGCTTTTCCATTTTTCTATAGTGTCTCTTTATCAAAGCTATTTCTAAGTTGTAATAGATTGGAAAAGTAGTATGTAATAGATCCAGTCAAAGGACATGTAAATTTTGGCTCAGGAAGAGAATTTAGTGTTCTAATTAACACTAGCAGGCATGGCACAACATAGCACCATGGAAGTGTTTTCTAGTTCTGTCCTGCAACACCCAATGCCTCAGTTGCCTGTCGTAACATTTGTTCTGTTTCTTACTATGACATGCTTTGTAAATATGTTTCAACAACTGGACCTTTTTAGAACTTTATAGAAGAAATAGCAAAATATCTATTGATTTTTTTCATTAAAAATTTCCAACCTCTACAAGTGATTTTCTTTTCCTTGGAAACAATAAATTTTTTGGCCTGGAAATGAACAATAAATAGGTTATTGGAAAACAGTTTTGCACTGCCATACAAAGCATGTCCATAATTTCATTATTAAAGAGTTTTCTTAATTTCACAATTAAGGATATTGAGCCCTATAAAAGTTTATTCATAGAAGAAAAATAAATAAGCCATTCACTCACTACTATAAAGCTCAATGCATCAATAACTTACTTAAAGAAAGAATGATGAGATATTTCCATACGTATAGTATGTATATGTTACTTATAGGAGAATGGTTAGCGAGAAGATGATTATTTAGTCTTAAGTTCATTAATTCAATCATCCAACATTTATTATTTTTAAGTATCTTTTCTTTTCTAGGCATTGTGCTAAATCTTGACTTATTAAAACATTATAGAAAGAAAAGACACAGCTCTTGGCTGGACAGGGCTCATGGTCTAATGGGAGGAAAGATAGGTTAAAAAATAAATGCTTTAACATGTTTTTGAGAATGCCCAATTCTTACTAATTTAACAACTTTGGAAAGTTAAAATCATGCATATAATTCAGTTTTTATAGTGATTAAAAAGACACATTTCCTATTACTAGGTTCATAAAGGTGTGATGAAAATTCAAGTGCTAATCTTTGAGCTCCTTTTTCGCCACAACTAGGAGCCTGGGATGATCACTGCCATACAGTAAAAGAATAAAGATTTTAAGGATTATCATCTTTATTGTTCTTTTTTCAGTATTTCTCAACATTGACCTAAATCAGCAGGCTTTATTCACAAGATTCTCACTGACTCAGTGCCATTTATACAGTATCTCAGCATGTTACCAATGTCTATTGACTTTTCTTACTTAGAACTCATCTTAACAATTTGCAATTTACTTTAAAATTGTTATTGTTGCCTCCTAGAATACTATGCTTGATTACTTTTCCTCAATCCTTTTAGAAAATTAGTTCTATTCTGATACTTTGCTCTTCCTGTGAATGTTAAATAGGAGATCATTAGCTCTGAGAGTGTGTACTCCATGCCTTAGCTTTGTCCTAAACTCTCAAGCACCTCAGAGAAGCCTTAGCAGGCATTTGTTGATCTGGATAATCTAACATGTGTTACTCAGGAAAATATAAGAACTATTAGTGAACATTGATGGTTCCCTGCAGGAATTAATGAAAATATGTTACAGCTCAATAAAGATTTGTGGATTAAGGTCGATATTAGGGATAAAATGTTATAAATTATTTCTACTCAACACTTCTGACACGAACTGTGTTGGCTTTTTTTTTTCACACCAGCAACCAATTCTCTAACTCTCCAAATACCAATTGGGTGTCCAACAGTTTGATTCAACTCAGATACTAACTACCCGGGTTAATTTCAGACTCCACAGGTTAAGGACTCAGCTCCACAAGCTATCCCCATTTCCCACACCAATCACAAGTCCTACATCTCTCGTACTTCTGACCAACTGGCCGTAAGTTGGACGTTCCCATGAACACTTCCTTGGGTTGAATGATTTGCTAGAATGGCTCACAGAACTCAGAGAAAACAGTTTACTTACTATTTTGAAGTTTATTATAAAGGATATTATAAAGGGTACAAATGAACAAGGGCAAGGTCTGAGAGGGTGTTGCGCATAAGAGCTCTGTCACCAGGGAATTGGGGTGCCCTGCCCTCCCAGTGGTAGGCAGGATACATTTACCAATACAGAAGCTCTCCAAACCCAGTAGGTTAGTGGTTTTTATGGGAGGTTTCATTACATAATCATAATTAACTAAATTATTGGCTATTGGTGATTGTGGCATTTTGCTTTAAAATAAGAAATATATATTTGGACTTCATCCCAGATTCCTGGCACACAGCTCCTAAAACACTTAGAATCTCCAAATCCATGTGTCTTTTTGTATGCTAATAAAATGACTGATGGCCAAGGGGTACCTGAATAGCCTCAGGATGGGGAGCTGGTTGCCAGGGACCTTGTGATTAGAGGATTGGAACTTTCAGTCTCCCTCTCACCACCTCCAGAGGGCTGGAAAGGCTGAAAGATGAGCTGATCAGTGGCCAATGATTTAAACAATCATTCCTATATAATGAAGCCCCCATAAAAACCCATAATGACAGGGTTTGGAAAGTTTCTGGATTGCTAAACACATGGAAGTGACTAAAGGATGGTGCACTCAGAGGCCATGAAAGCATCACACCCCTTCACACATCCATAACTCGCCTTACACTAAAGGCAGACAAAGACTACGAAAAAGAAAACTGCAGACTAATATCCCTGATGCATATTGTTATAAAATCCTCATCAAAATACTGGCATATCAAATTCAACAGCACATTAACATGATTATATACCATGACCAAGTGGGATTTATTCTTGAAATGCAAGAATGGCTCCACATAGGAAAATCAATTACATCATATTAATAAAATGAAGGACAAAAACCATATAGTCATCTCAATTGATGGAGAAGAAAGCATTTGACAAGATTCTCTTTCATGATAAAAAGTCAACACTCAAAAAAACTAGGAACAGAAGGAAACTATATCATCATAATAAAGGGCATGTATGAAAACTCCATAGCACATTTCATACTCAATGGTAAGAGACTGAAAGCTTTTCCTCTAAAATCACAAGGCAAGGATGCCCTCTCTTGCCACTTCTATTCGTATAGTATTGGAAGACCTTTAGCTGGACATGGTGGCATGCACCAGTGCCTCGGGAGGCAGAGTCAGGACTGCTTGATCCCAGGAGTTCAAGACTACAGTGAGCTATGATCTCACCACTGCATTTGAGCCTGGGTGCAGAACAAGGCCCTGTGTCTAAAAAACAACATAATAAATTAAAATATAAAATAAAATGAGAGAGAGAGAAAGAAAGAGAGAGAGATATGCTTAGTTCGTATTGTGCCGCTATAAAAGAATAACACTTTCTAGGAAATTTATAAAGAACAGAAATTCATTTCTCACAGTTCTCAAGGTAAGATCAGGCTCTGACCTTTGGTGTCTGGTAAGGGGCTGCATCACGCAGACAGGAGGAATGCTGCATCCTCACATGATGGAAGGCGGAAGGGTAAGAGAGGAACAAACACTCTCTGTCAAGCCCTTTTATGAGAGCACCTGATACCATTCATAAGGGAGGAGCCCCCATGGTCTAATTACCTCTTAAAGGCCCCACCTCTTCATCCTATCAAACTGGCAACACCTGAATTTTGGAGGGGGCAATGCAGTCAAACCATAACAGGTGCTAACAATTAACTGTACAATTGGCTTGTGTTCACACCTCAGAAATTCTAGGTTTAAATGTTCTACCCATCTTGATATTCATTTTGTTTTCTTTTTGGGTTCTAGTACCCCTCACTACATTTTAATTGTCTTACTAATTAAATTAGAATTGAATTTTAAAGCATCTCAGGACTCAATGATATATACCAGAGTGTTTGGCTGTAGAAGCCTTTACCCATTTCCTGGAATATCAGACAATATGGGAGACCAGGATCTATAGTTCAAAATGCATCCCAAAGGGGGTGTTTTTGAGCTTGTTCATATGACACAATTTCCTCACACTTTAGATATTATTTAAGATGTTATTTTAAGGGGAAAAACTTAATTCAAAAAATGCATATGTTTGGAAGAAGAATGATATATTTTCTTTTATAAAACAGTTCCATTAAGGCAGAAAAATTTTGTTATTATTGTTAACACTGTATCTTCACACCACAAACCTCAGCTTAAATTCAGGAAGTTACCACAAGTTTTGCATACACACATCCCAATAAACAGATTAAATGAGTAAAGCACGTACTTTAAAGAAAAAGGAGAAGCATTGGTACTGGAGCATGTAAAAAGCTTCATTCTTGTGCAAGGTTTCAATTTAATTATTTGATCTCTATCTCTGTACCCTTTGCTGAAATTCAGAATGCCTTCATCTATTGCTCGGATTCAAGTTCTGGCTTCTCATTTTTCTTATTGCCATTGGTTGCACAATGTCCCTCTCTAGACACTTGCTAGTGTGTGAACTTTCTAAAACACTGATGAGGAAATGAGCCCCTCTAAAATCAATGGTATGTTCCATCATATATTCTAAAAATTAAAGTAACAAAAATATCCTTAAAGATTTATTGTCTTGGAAAAACACTCTGAAGTGTTTAGAGATCTTCATTGTTCTATTGGGCAAACACTGTGAAACTTTCAAATGGATGTCAACTCAGTTTCCCTGTTAAAATGACCTATGCTGTTTTCTGACTTATGTCAAGCATCATGGCTTTGCTGGATGAATGGTGCTGCGTTTAATTCACCCTATCTGGGGTCAAGTTGCTGACCACAAAGCAATCCTTTGAGGAGTCTGGGGTTCTACTCATTTGTATTAAAGCCTAATAAAACTGATAATGTGATTTGCCGGGGGAACTGGGATGTGCCGATCCTAGCTTCTGGCTTGGGGTGCACGTTTATTCTTCCTTCCTGCAATGCAGCTGTGCCGTCCTTTGAAATGTCTCTTTCCTCTTTCATTTTAAAAGTTCTAAGTCTGTAGTCTTTATTTCAACAACAACCCTCCTCAGTGCTTACAACTTCTCTAATTAAGAGCTTTGGATAATTGTTAATAGCTAACAGATCAAATCTAAATTCTTTGACAAGGTATTTTAGAGCTTTTATAATAAACCATAAATAACAACTCTAGCCTCATCCTCATAGGTTCCCCAAACACCTTAGATCTTATGTTCCAGAATAATTTATCAGATTTCATGTTATCGTTTATTTGCAGTGCTGTTATCTAGATTGAGTGTGGATTCTAAACTCAAATTGCCTCTATTTAAACTCCAACTTTTCTAGTCATCAACTGTGTGATCTTGACATATTACTTATCTCTGTGGTCATCAGTTTTTCCACACATATAAAATGTTTATTGGGTACTCAATAAATATTAGCTAGTATTTTGCTTAGATTGGCCTTCTCCTCATTTTCTATTCAATTTCCAAAACTCAATTTAAATATTATTTTCCCTATGAAATTTTCCTGGATTTCCCCCAGAAAATGTTCACTTTTCCTTTGTATTTCAAAAGCGTTTTCTATAAAGCTTTGCTAAAGAGCCTTTACTGTCTATTATCTACTCATTATTTATTGCTTTATTTACCTGTTTTCATTGATTCATAGATCTTCCCAAGTAGAATGAAGACTAACTTGAAAGTAGGTACTCCCAATATCTTGCACACAGTAGCTGCTTAATAAATGTGTGTTGAATAAATATATACACAAAATATAAATGGATTATCAGGTAGAACATGTAAAGTAAATGATTATATATAATTAGTAAATTTTAAAATACTTTTGTCCCCAAAGCATGAATACATAACATTAACAAAAATGAGTAATCCCTGAATAATCTAGTTTTTAATGTTTTATTTCATATTACTCTGAGGGAAAACCGTAGAAATATCAGCCATGTTAATAAAATGTGGGTGTTACCAAAACAGAGGCAGACTAAAAATTCTTGCTGCTTGATTATAAAGATGCAATACAATTAGCTTTGGTCTCTTCCCAGTTTAATTTAGTTTACCCCCTTAGGAGAGATTCATTCACCGTATTTAATTTAGCTGTAACTCAGTGTAGTAAATATTTTCCAAAAAAGAAATTGGAATGAGTTGAAGACATGCACCAGAAATTTCTGATTTCTCTGTAAAAATGCTTTGTTTTTATTGTTCTAATAATACTTAAGAGGTAAAATTAACTTCCTAAACTAATTCTATTTATGAATGTCATTAAAAATATCTCAAACTTTAGATGCCATCAGACCAAATTTAGATAGGATTTAGAAATTTAGAAATTAAAATTTTTTCTTTAATCTGATTAAAAGAAAAAATGTAATGACAGAGAAGGAGAGAAAGAAGAAAGGAAGAGAGAGGGAAGGAGGAAAAGGGATTAAGGAGGTGACAAAGGGGAAGGGAGGGGAGAGGAGGGGAGGGGAGGGAAGGGTAGGAAGGAGTCCCACACTTAGCCATGCTAGATAAAAATGGTAGGGGAAAGCAGAACACTTGAAGCAACAATTATTCAACTCAAGTCATGAAGTCTTTTTTCCTTGAAATGCCCAAATTTTAAATCTGTATTATTTATGATAATCACTACAATTTTCAATTAACATGGAGCATCCGATTTTTAGCACACATTTAAAAAAAAGGTTTTTGCTTAATCTCTGAAAAGGTATTAGTGATACAATCATATAAGAAAAATTCTGATACATACCTTATCTTCTTGTAACCAATGCATCAGCAATAGATACATTAGGATGCCCCTAAAACTGGAGCTTGGATACAGTCCTTAGTAGGAGTGTGCTCATTGCCCTATGATAGCTTCTAATGCCTTTGAAAACTGGTCAGAGTCTTAATCTTTATTCTATTATAGCAATTCAACCATCTTGGAAAGCTTCAAAAGCCATGACACTTCATCACTGCCAAAGAACCAATGATATCAAAACTGATACTGACTGTGATTCTAATCTGAAGGGACTCCACCAAAGAATGGTAGTGTGTATTTCAAAATTCATTGTTTTTTCCTGGCTCCAATATGATTTCCGTCAAGTTAGGAGGCTACTTTTTCATGTTTCAGTGATACCTCCACTGAGGATCTAGAAATCATGCTGTGATATTTTCTGTTCTGTTTTATCATCAGTGAGGCATATTTTGCAATGAGGACTTGGCTGACAATTTTGGAGATGGCAGAACAGAATCTTTCTCAGTGTTCATTGTGCTATTGCCTCAGTGATGTTTAAAAGCAATGAGACTAAGAAAATATGATTTTGTGATTGGAAAACATCTAGGGAACAGCTTAGGGGGAAAACATATCATTTAAAAAGTCATTTTTTTGCCTCATATATGTAAAGCAAAGGGTGAATGTTGATGTGATTGACTTTGACAATCAGATTTAAGAATGAGAGTAGTAGAGCTTGTTTTAAAAAAATAAAAAGACAAGATATATAAGGACTTGCAGGTCAGCACAAAAAAGTAAGGAGAGTATGAGAGAGACCAAAAAAATGGTTTTAAAAGACATTAGCACTCAATCACCAATTTGGCAAATATGAAAGATATGATGAAATGATAAATCCAATGGACTCTAAACAAATAGGCAAAAACTCTGAGGTTTCACCTTTTTTTTTTTTTTTTTTTTTTTTACCATTTGTGTATTGCTTGGAAAGGACTATTTGTCCTTTGTCCCTATTCATTTGCAAATATGAATATGAGAGCTTTTGTTTTGGGCAAAAATAGTGCCAGGAGAAGCTGGATTGTTAACTGCTCACCATTTCACCATGTCCCAGTGCAGTGAGACTAGAATAAGCCTCAACAGCATGAAGGAATCATATTTAAATCTGATGTCTTTGTAATTATCTCTTGCAGAAAGTTTCAACACTGAGGAGTGTGAGGGGAAATGTAGATTTTAGAGGCAAAAACACTGGGGTTTGAATTTTGGTTCTGGTACTAATTATATACCCTTCAGAAAGAGTAATAAATAGCAAAGCATCTATTATGGGTTAGGACATTAAAATACTTTCGATACTTTTGATAATCCTTAAAGTATTCAATAACCCTAGGCTTCTAGCCACTTTACACAGAGAAAGTGTTTGGTATGCATTAGTTACCTTTCTTTTTCCCTGTAGAGACCTAAATAGGCCACAAGCTGAACAACCATACATGCATCTGCACAACTGGAAAAAAAAAGTGAAAAAGTCAGCAGAGATGTCTATATATTATTTGGTTTCTACAAATAAACTGTAACTTGAATAAACTGAAATTGTTTCCTCAGCTAAAGCTAGTGTTTTAGCTTTAAGGCTCCACATCAGGTTTTATGACTTTAAATATCACATACACCTTATTTACATTGCAAATTCTAGAATCTTAAAATCTAAACTGAGCTATTTGGAAGAACAGTCACTTCCGTGGAGCACGAGATATAAAATCAGTATGAAACCTGAGTGTACAATTCACCTAGAAAACAGAACTGAAGTACATGATGGAATTATGAAAGAATGAATGACTATATTCCTAAGACAGTTGAATATAGTAACATCTCAAAATAGAAGTAGTTGAAAGTATAGGATTGTAGTTTATAAAAACAATAATTCTATAAAGAGGGGTTAGCAATATGTGAGATACATGAGCTTGGATGTGATATTTTCTCAGCCTAAATTCCTCATGATACTGCATCTAAGTATCTGTATCTACATGTAGATACATGATATTGTATCTAAGACTAAATAGCATAACACATGCAAAACAAAGAAAATAGAGCTTTGCATATTATTAGTACTCAATACATACTACATTATTGTTTTATTATCTATGTGAAGTAGAGGAATGTGAGAATTCCAAATAGATAAAATATGACTTGATTGATTACTGAAGATTTGATAGGATTCTAAAAGGTAATCTGAGTATGGTGCTTGAAGGAGAACTACTCCAAATGGAAGGAGATGAAAGAAGGGAGGCATGGAAGCAAGAATATACATTGCGTTCTTAGGAGAGGAGAGAGAAAACTGCCTGAATAGAGCAAAAACATGCTTGGAGAGAACAACAATTTGATAATAAATTTGGATGTTAAATAGGCCACCTAATAAAAATCATGTAAAATGATATAAAAATTTTTCCAAAGTATATAAATATTTTTAAACACAATTGTATTCACAGAGTGACTAATTCTAGAGAAAGGTCCTGCAATAAATTCTACTTATTATTGTTATCTGTCATAAGTTATGTTGAAATAATAAATAACCCCAAATCTCAGTGGCTTAACACAACATAAATTTCTTTTCACTAACATTACATGTCTAATTTGAATTAGCAGAGGTCTGTGAATATCATGGCCACTCAGAGACTTAACACTCAGTCTCTATACTTGCTTCCATAAACGCTAAGGCAGAAAAGGGGCATGGCAGATCCTCCACACTGACTCAAAGTTTCATCCTGGAGATGAGGCATGTCATTTCTGCTAGAGCTTAATAGTCAGAGCAAGACACATGGCTGCCTGAGTCAAAGGGAGTGAGTAAATACAATTCTACTCAAAGAGAGAACATAATATTTTTGGATAAGCCTTAATAACACCGTAACAGTCTATATTCATTTTGAATCATTGATGCATGATATACTAAAAGCAAATATAGTTTTAAATATAACCTCTCATCTGGAAAAACATTTGTTATCTATCTATATTGGATGTTATGTACATTATTTTGGAGTTATTTTCTAATGGTTCCTCTGGGTATTACAATTAATCTCTTAATTTATAACAATCAAGTAGAGATTAATACTACGATTAGAATACCATATACAATTTTTGCTCTCATATAGTTCTCTTCTTTTGCAATCCTTTGAAATGTTATTATCACAAATTGCATATTTTTATATTATGAGAGCATCAACAAAGTTTTATAATTATTGCTTTATGCAGGTTTTAAAAAAGTCATTTAAGAAAGAGAAGAATTATAACCAAAAATTAAATCCATACCTTTACTAGTGCTTTTCATTTCTGCATGTGGAATCCAATTATTGTCTAGTAGAACTTCATGTCAGCCTGAAGGACTCTGTTTAGTATTTCTTGTAGGTCAGGTAGTGACAGTTTTCCTTTTTGTTTATCTGGGTATGTCTTCATTCCTCCTTCATTTTTGAAGGATGGTTTTGCTACATATAAAATTCTTGGTTAACATTCTTTTTTTTTTTTCCTGTAGTTTGAATATGTAATCCTACTGCCTTCTCCTGTCCATGGTATCTAATGATAAATCAGCTGATAATCTTATTGAGGGTCACAAGTATGTGAAGTGTCACTTCTCTCTTGCTGCTTTCAAGATTCTCTCTGTGTCTTTTCACAGTGTGGATATCTGAGTTTTTGCTTCTTAGAGTTTTTTGAGTTTTTGCAATGTAGATCAATATTTTTCATATTATTTTAAATATTATTTCTGGCTTGCTCACTCTCTCTCTCATTCACTCCTTCTGCCTCTACCTCCCCCTTTCTGCCTGTTATGTGTATATTGGTATGTAGTTTTGATGGTTCCCCACAGGTCTCTGTGGCTCTGTTATTTGTCTGCATTTTTTTCTTTCTGTCCCTCAAATTGGATAATCTCAACTGACTTATATTCAAGTTCTCTGATTCTTTCTTTCACCAGCTTAAATCTGCTATTTAGCCCTTTAATGATTTCTTATTTCAGTCATTGTACTTTTTAACTCCAGAATTTCTATTTGCTTATTTTTTCTTAAGTAAAATTTTTGTAGCTTTACTGATACTCTCTATTTGTTGAGAAATAATTCTTATCTTTTTCTGTATTTCTTTAGATATTGTTTCCTTTATTTCTTTGAATGTATCTATAATAGTTAATTAAAGTCTTTGTCTAGTAAATCTAAAGTCTGGGTTTCCTCAGGGGCAGTTTTTCTTGACTATTTTTCTTTCTTCCCTGTGTCTTTGCATACCTCAATTTTGGTTGAAAACAGGATATTTTAAATAATACAGTATGGCAGTTTCAGGAACCAAATGCTCTTCTCCCTACTTCCCAGTGTTTGTTGTTGCTGTTTTGGGCTGCTGGTTTATTTAGTGACATTCCTGAACTAATATTTTGAAATCTGTATTTTTATTATGTGTAGTTACTGAAGTGTCCACTTGGTCAATTAATGATTAGGCAGAAATTTCCTCAAATTTCATGAACTAATAAGTTTCCCAATTTTTACTGAGGGACTCTCTATGCATGTTGGGCCATGCTTCTAACACTGCAGCATTTAGAACATTGACATAGCTAACTTGACTTCCTGAAGTCATAGAAACTCAAAATCAGCTAGAGATGTGAAATTAGAGTATTTCTAGGCCTTTCCTGAAAATACACACAAGCCTACACATATATGTGACCAGAAATATGTCAAAGATTTTTACAATTATCTGTATCCTCATTTATAAGGTTTTCCTTTTAAGTTCATTGATTAAATTAATTTGTCTCAACGGTTATCCCCTTCCTGGGCAGCTCTGATGTTAATAAACTAATGATAATTGTTTTCAATCAACACCCTTGGAGAAAAGGCTGTTTGTATGGAGTGAGCTGAACTTCGAGTCAGGTCAAATAAAGAGAAGTTCTAAGAGAGGAGGCTTCCAGGGAACTGACAGACAAGTGAAATAATGACAAATATCTGGGAATGTGCCTTTTTGGGAACTCTAATCATGTTCTGCTTTCTTCAGTGGCTGCTAGGCTGCTGATTTCCCAGTTACCATAATTATGAAGCTGTTAGTTTTCAAGGTTACTGCGGAGCTAGGAAGAAGGGCCTGATAATAGGGAGAATTATAGTGCCATAAAATTTTCTGTTTTTAACAAGATTTAGTCATTTTTAGTGAACAAATGCTTTTCAAATTGTTGCAAGACTTTTATTAATTTTCAGAGTTCTGAAAAAGTTTATTTTGACAGTGTTTGCAAGTTTTCTTATTGCTTTTGTGGAAATGTCTGGTGGTGCTTATTCTCCCATTTTGGAAGTACTTTCCCCACATGCATTCTTAAAGTTCCAAATTATTTAAATATTCTAAAATTGTTTTAATTTTGCAAAAGCAGACCTTTTCAAAATATTGCAATTTTACAATTTTAAAAAATTTCTAACCATTTTTGAGTTTTACTTCTTTTTGTTTACTGTATTTTATATCTTAGCACTATCTCCCCTAATTTACCCACTTATATGCTAATCAAATCCATGATTTAGACCCCGTTTTATATTGTCCACAAAGCTTAGTAGAATTTTCAGTGCATAGTAGAAATCTGTATGTCCAATGCTAAATCCTCAGCACTTAGAAGAATGAAAGTTCCTTAATATTAATAGATGCCCAATATTTCTTATAAGAATCGATGCACAGAACAATGTGTTCTAAGTGATTTGTGTCTTTTTTCTAGCTCTCTTTGTGTGTCATGTATTCTTTTTTATTCCAGATTCCTGACCTGACACCATAATTTTCTTTGAACAATTTCAAAGATGAAATAAGAAGAGGATTATTCAAGAAGGAAAACATTACTGAGTCAGAGGTCACACAGTCTCAGTTCTAGTCCCAAGTCTGCCCTCCTCTGTCCTATAGCCATGCTAAGTCACTTTTAGAGGTCTCTGAGCCTCTTTTCTTCACTTATGTAAAAATAAACTGGCAAACAATTCTTGGGGCACAAAACTGCAATAAGGTTAAATAAGACTATGGGTAAGCACTTTGTAAAGTACAAAATGGATACAATTGAAATGTGTTACTGAGCCAAACACTACAAGTTTTGCAGTTTCTAGTGAAACTTTGATGATTCACAGGAAGCATTAACTATTAAGATACCTACTCATGTGGATAGGCAACTAGGGCATTTTCATGTTATATCACTGGTAAATTAAATTCTATACAGATGATGCTGATATTCATGAAGAATTTAGGCTTGCTGAAGTGTGGTGTTATATAAAATAAAATTGCATTAATAAAATTATTTCTATGCTTTAATCTTCAAAAGCAGCTCCTAGGAGAACTGCTTTGTACTGTGCAATTGGAAGAAAATTGGACTGTGATAGCTCATCACAGCCACAAAGGAAGGCTGTATGTAATAAAATAAAAATGCTTTCAGTGTGCAAACTAAAGGAGGTGACTTTCTTTAACAATATAACTCAAATTAGGTGAAATTTTATACGGTTTATACTGGTATTACTAAGCATTTCAAAAATTTGTCCATACTCCTATAGCTCTTTTAAAAGAATCCTCTAATTATGAGGATAATCCAGATCAATTAATGGCATATTTTCTATAAAGATGTATTTCTAAAATCATGATTCCCTTTGAGGTCTTTAAAAAGAAGTACTGAGTCCTCTTGTTACTCATTCTCTTATCTGACTGTTCTCATCATTAAATTTTCACCCCCTTCTACTGTTAGCTCTATCATTAATATAAAGGAAGTCACAATTTATTATGCATATGATACTCATAGAACGTCTATTTATGATGGGTAGACACTGACAATACAGAATTGAACAAGACATAGTCTCCATCTTCTCAGAGATTTGGCGCTAATGAGCATATGAGAAATTATTACAAGGGTTTTGAGAGAAGCTGTTATGCTATTATAAAAATTGGTTTAAAATACTAATGGTACACATAAACTAGGGTGACTAATTTGTTCTGTGGTCCTAGAAAAGTCTTCAGAAAAGAAGAAACACTAAGTTGGCCTTAAAAATTGCATGGCATTTCACCAAGAAAAAAAGATTGAGGTTGGCTCTCCTTGCAGAAAGACTAGCATGTGCAAAGGCACAGAGACAGAGAAGCATACGAATATGACATGGAAAGAAACCGACAGACATTCTGCATAACCAGACCAAACTGTTCATGGGAGGATAGTAAAGACGTTACTTAAAAAGAGAGTGACATCATGTTGTAAAAAGTTTTTTATGTCAAGTAATAGAATTTGGTGAACCTCTGAGGAGTTTTTAAATGGAAAATCTTTACCTGAATTGCATAAAAGTAGAAGTAATAATAATAACTATTTTACTAAGACAAACCTGCTTTTATTTCTCTGACAATTTCCAAAGTGTATGGGAACCACGTGATATGTGGTTGAGATGCTACTTTTCCTTCTGGGTTTATATTTCTTTTATTATCTATATATTTATTTTTACCTGATCTTTTATTTATTTTTATAATGTTGTATGAATGCATTGTTGTAAATTATCTCAATTCCTTTTTGGAAAGAGTCTTGATATGAATGTATACACAAATGGAATATATGTTGTAATAAAAAGCTATGGATTTTTTAAGCTATGGATTAACTGACTTTACATAAAGGAAAACGAAGTTACATTAAATAGACTTCACCAACATTTCTGGTTGTATGTCTACCAAATTCAGATGGCTGTCTGAACTAAATGGGAAAATGTGAAGACCTCAATGGAACCTATTATTACTATGAGAGACATGGCTTTCAATCATCTAATTTTTATGTCTTCTATTGTCCATAAGAAAGTATACTGTATTTAACATGCATGCACTTGAGGCATTATTTCTTTATTGTAAGATTTCTTTTATCTTTATCATCAGTAGTCTTACAAAATGTCACACACACACACAGAGTTTCTAGAAGTAACGGGATAAAAAAATTACCCTATCTTCATTGTGGCCACAATCTGTTGAGGGTTAGGGTTAAGACATGAGAAACACAGGAGTAGGACAGGACTTTGCCAAAGAACAACCTGTGGACATGTCAGTTCACTGAGCAAAAGTTGCTTGACCTTGTGGGGGACATTCCATTGATCAGGGATGTCTGCAAATGGATCCCCTCTTGAAACCTGAGGGCTTGTAAGCTGAAGTCAGGAGACTGATCAAAGGATGTCAGCCCAGCAGATAAGAGCAGTTTGCTATTCTAAGCCTGAGGTAATGTTCCTATCTCTCTCCCGAGTTCATGTCTCAGTAAATGAGGAACTAGATAAAGTAGAAAGAAGTACGTGGTCTTTTTGTTCCCATTTAGATTATATGCTTTACTGCTAACTCATGAGCTTTTCACATGAAATCATTGTAATCTTACACGAAAAAGAGAATAAAAACGGGTGCTAGACTTCAGTCAGTATCACCTGGCTCATGGGAATGCTGGTGGTCCCCTGACTTCCCTGCACCCTTTCACCTTACTTTTGTGTCCGTATCTTTGTCTCTCTTGCAATGCACACTGCCCAGGGACCCAGTTATATCAGGGGCTTCATGAACCCTGGATAACAATCCATCAGATATTTTCATGAACAAATTTTAATTTGAAAATATATTGCCATTTTGAAAGCCTATTCCTTAGTAGTTGATTTCATTCATATTAAATACTTCTTTGAATATTTGAAACATTTAAATTTCTGATAATTAGGCTATAACAAAACATCTACATAAATAGAAATCATATTAAGTGTTTGGTCCTCATAAAAATTGTAGCTTCCTTAGTGTTAAACCAACTTGAATATTTGGAGGAAATTCAATGTCAGCCTTCAAAGAGATTTAATGAAAATACATATGAATTCTTACAGTAAGACTTGAAAAAGGTGGCTAACTATGAATACTGTCCTTCATACAAACCAAATAAATGTGTTCCTAAGTGCTGATGGACAATTTAGTGTGTCTTCATCATTGTTGGTCTTATTTGTCATAATCTCCTTTTACAGTTTTCTGTATATATGATGTTCACTGCACCTTCTTAACTTTCCCTAAGTACCCACTGTGACAAAAAATAAGTACCTTAAATACTTTTTTTCCCCATGCCCTCTAAATACTTAAAACAGAGTTAGCATTTTAGAAATATTTTATTATTTCATTTTTAATTTACTCATAACATGGATTTCTTTAGGTTTAGGTATTTTAGTTGAGTCAGGTGGGAGCTGAAGTTCTTGGTCAATTCATTGTAGAAAACCACAATGAGATATCACTTATCTCCAGTGAGAATGGCCTTTATCAAAACAATAAAAGTTGGCGTGGATGTGGAGAGATAAGAACAGTCATACACTGCTGGTGGGACTGCAAACTAGTACAACCTCTGTGGAAAGTAATATGGAGATACCTCAAAGAGCTACAAGTAGGACTACCATTTGATCTAGCAATCCCATTACTGGGCATCTACCCAAAAGAACAAAAGACGTTCTCTAAAAAGACATCTGCACTTGAATGTTTATAGCAGCACAAATCACAATTGCAAAGATGTGGAAACAACCCAAGTGCCCATGCATAGATGAGTGGATTAAGAAAATGCAGTATATGGATACCATGGAGTTCTACTTAGCCACAAAAAACAATGGTGCTCTAGAACCTCTTATATTATCCTGGATAGAGCTGGAACCCATTCTATTAAGTGAAGTATCCCAAGAATGGAAAAACAAGCACCACATGTACTCATCATCAAATTGGGATTAACTGATCAACACTTAAATGCATATATAGTAATAGCATTCATAGGAGGTTGAGTAGATGGAAGGGTGGAGCAGGAGGGAATAGGAATATAATATATAATGGGTGTGGTGTGCATGGTCTGGGGTATGGACACACTTGAAGCTCTCACATGGATGGGGCAAAGGCAATATATATACCCTAAACATTTGCACCCCTGAAATATGCTGAAATAAAAAAAATTTTAAAAATTAATGTAAATGAAGCATTAAAAGAGTCTTTAGTAAGAAATGATGCTCTGTGGTATGAAGGAAGGAGTTCTAGACTGAAAATCAATAGGATGATAACTACTTGAAACTACTTTTTGTCATTCATTACTTTAAAGCTGAACACCCAAATTCTCTTATCCACTGTCCATCTTCTTGTCCTAATTTCTTTTTTTCTTGACTTCTTCCCTCACTACTTTAACTTCCTAATTATCTTCCTCCCTTTTTCACCAATTGGTTATATGCCAGGTGCCATGACATTCTTATATTTTTAATGAAATTTACTTGTGGATTTATCTCTAATAATCAGGCACCTCAGGCTTTCTAAATTAAATGTTAACCAATCCAATAATCATTTGAAAACAGCTAGAAAGAATAGCAAGACTTTCCTTCCCAAAAGGAACATATATATAAACATGGCTTTTAAAAGAGAAATATATTATTTAATCACTGATTAATTTATAACACAAACATTTCAATGAGTTTTACTATTAAAAATTGTCACCCTAGTGCATTACTCAAAGCATTACTCAAAGCCGTCATGGAGCAGCAGGATCAAGGTGTCCCTCCCACTTTATAAAACAGAAAACCAGACAAATGTAAGTTTTCAGAAAGGTCTTTTAAAGCCTTTGGTTGAGTACTAATCTATTCATGTATGACAGGGAACTACTTGAGGCATGGAAGGAACCACTGGAAAGCAGGATGGCAGAAAATTCCCAATGTTCAAAGAGGACTTGGAAAAGTTTGTGTTCCCAGCTGACAGTTCCTTGGAACCAGTTTGATACTTTTAAGGTTTATTTTAAGAGGTTTTCTTTGGAGGTATGCAACAGACTTTAGTAGAACTATTTGAGCCCTATTACTAAGATAAGACACTTTTGAAGAGTATACCCAATGACTGTATTACACGGTCTTTTTACTTGCCAGACTAAAGACTCCAAAAAATAAGAATTTTGACTCTTGTCTCATACCATATATAAAAATTGACATGAAATAGACCATTGATTTAAATATGAGTTAAAACTATAAAACTTATTTAAAAAAATTACAAGAGAACCTATTTGTGACCTTAAATTAGGTAAAGATTCCTTAATAAGATAAAAAGCATGAATCATAAAATAAAAATTTGTAAAATTTTATATCATTAAATTTAAAAATATTTGTTTCACATACCAATATTAAGAAAATGAAAAGTAAAGATGTTGAATAGCTAAAAGTATTTGTAAACATGTATATAACACAGAACTTATAGAGTATATGAAGAACTCTTACAGCACAATAAGAAGGCTAACTACTTGTTTTAAAAAATGGCATAAACCAGAAAGTAAGGAAGTGCTCAAAACAAAAAGCTGTGGCCATATCAAAAGGACACAGGAGCCAACCTGAAAAGTTCTCATTAGACAAAGCCAGAACAATTTAACAAAATAAATAGAATAGCATATAATTACAACCCAAAGTATAAAACAAATATTCACCCTGGCATGAATTATCAAATACATAAATGTGAGGAAAGGGACAACTCTTCCTTACAGAATAATTTCAAATCATATATGTAGATATTCCCCTTACTGAGAGGTAGGTCCCAAATTTCATATTATATTTACTAAGTTTTTATTAAGGGATGATGAGGAGGCAGTAAAAACACATTAAGCTTTATGTTATTTATGGAATTTTCTGTTATTGACTGATAACATCTATAAAAGCAGAATACTTTCTTCTAAATAACCTGAGATGAGGAAAATAACCAACATACCATTGATATAATGGAATACATCATTGATATAGTTTGATGTTTACCTGTCCAACTCTTGTGTTGTGATTTGATTTCTAATGTTGGAGGTAGAGCCTAGTGGGAAGTGTTTGGGTCATGAGGGTAGATCCCTCATGAATAGACTAATGCCCTCCCTGGGTATAAGGAATGAGTAAGTTCTTGGTCTGTTAGTTCCTGTGAGACCTGGTTGTTAAAAACAGCCTGACACCACCCTTCTCTCTCTCACCATGCTTCCTTTCTCACCATGTGATCTCGGCACATGCCAGTTTCCCTTCACATTCTGCCATGAGTAGAAACAGCCTGAAGCTCTCACCAAAAGTAGATGCTGGCACCATGATTCTTGTACAGTCTGCAGAATCATGAGCAAAATAAACCTCTTTTCGTTATGAATTGCCTAGCCTCATGTATTCCTTCATAGCAACACTGGACAAACTAAGACATATAGCAAAAGAAACATCAAGAAATGTAAGCGACAGAAACATTAACAAGAATAAAATTCACATTGTTTTTAAATGATATTAATAAAGATAAAGTAAAATGACAATGTTAAGAAAAGTAGAATTCATGGTAAAGAGAAAGAGAGAGGGAGATATTTATAATAAACAAAGGATAATTTATAATGAATATATGATAGTCATGAATGTACATGCCAAATATTATTGCAGCAAAATATTTGGAGAAAAATTATTAGAACTGTGGAAAATAATTAAACACAAGGGAAATCTGAGTGAAAACCTTGACTGCATTTTATAGCTTTGACAGAACAAATAAACAACAAAAAAGATACAAATACAATTAATAGTAGAGTTAATGAAATTAAGTGAATAGGTGACTATCAACATATATAACTACAAATTTTTGTGTGTGCCTAGAAGGCAAAAATTAATAGCATATTAATTTGTTACACACATGCATAGAATCTAGTAATATCAACAAGTCTATATGTTACATTATCTGATCACTTATAAATACAATTGTTATTAGAAACTGAAATATTATTTCCTTTTTTCAACAAAAATTTGTCCTACATTTATCCCATGTAAAAGGAGAAATGAAAACTTTAAAATTATTTTCTACAGTGAAAGTGTATTTCATCAAACCATGTAAGATATGACAAAGTAACACAAAATGAAATACATGAATACAATGCAGTCCATATGGTAGGGGGAAAAAGTAATATTTTTTTTTCATCACTAGGTTCATGGCTAAGGTCCCAATGGTAAAAGACAGATTAGCAAGAGAAAAGCATAGAAAATTTATTTAATATAAGTTTTGTGTGATACAGTTGCTTTCAGAAATGAGGACTCAACAAACAAGGAAACCTGGGTATTTTTATACTTATGTTTGATAAAGAGTAGACAGTTGTGGAGGAATATGATTGGACAAAATGGTGTATGATCTAATTGTGATAAACTAGAGGGAACTTAGCAAGTCCTATTTGTTCAGATTCTTCTCTATGTCCTGAATCTACAGAAATAAGGACATTCCTTTCCTATGGGTACAGGGTGGGCACCTCTGGAATTAAGGTTTTGTGATCTGCTTTAGGGGAGAAAGATGAGGGCAAGGTGAGAGAGAACTTCCTGCTTGTGATGTTTTCTCCAAGGTGTCTTATCTTGGAGTAATATGTTCTGAACATGACCAATATAGAAACACCCTTTCTGAAAAAGGAAGAGGAGGAAAACACACAAAAACTATTTTGAAAGAATATGATAAAAGTTAGAGCAATTTCCTCAACTATAATGAATATGGTAAATATCCCTGTCAAAAGAATGAGTTTTAAAAATTCAACTATGTGTTGCTAGCAAATGGTAAAACTCAAGTTTTACCTGGTGAGACCTGAAGCTTATAAAAGTTTGTGGCTCTCTTAAAGAAAAATGAATACATCATTATAAATACAATCTGGCACATAGCTTTAGAAGGTTCCTGAAATGGATATTTTATTAGTTTGCTGTTCAAGCTGTCTCCAGTTGCAAGATTTGCATATAAAACAAAATGAATAGAAAAACTAAAAATAGAGATTACCAAAGGCAAATCTGAACAAAAAGAGTAACACCAATAAATGAAGAAAATTCAATATAAAAACAACAAATAAGAAATAGAGGATCAGTTTATATTTATAAAAATTGCCCAAAAATATAACAATCATGAAGTTTTGTACTGAATGAGACAAAATGCATTTGTAAATGGCTGTTTTAGATAAAGAGGTTTGTGAGGAAAATATTTTAATATAGAAGTATACATCCATTACGTTTAAGGAGATTAATGATAATCAAGGGCATATAATTTGAATAAGGTATAATTAGATCTGTATATATTGTTAGATGATATTAAAATTTTAAAATTAGACTATAATATTAACTATATATAAATCTAATACATCAGAAAAACAGAATTGAGTTGAGAGGCATCTTTTATATTTTTATTATATATACCATCATATTTTAAATGTCCACCGAACATTTACTGGACTAATCCAATGGTAGGAAATGTTTCAGCAGACAGAGGACATGTCTGTTGAAAATTCATAGAAAAATTTTCACAAGGACTTACTTATTCTATAAAATATTTAAAGAGCCAAGCATTTTATGTATGAATAGTAGTTATCTGGTTTATTATTATTATTTTATTTGGTTCTCTTTTACACTTTTAGTTCCCTCCAAACTTTGTAGGCGACATTTTCCAATGTCCTCTTGTGATAGATTAGAGATGATTTCTCCCCCTTTTGAATTTTGGATTACTTAGAGTAGCTTTCCCTGCCACTCATTACCAGCTAAAAGCAGAGTTCTTTATTTGGCAGAAGTCTGCAAGCATGTGACCTTGGGTAAGACACATCTGCAAATGGAATGCAGTGGTACCTGTACAAAACAACTCACAACAACACTTAAAAGGATAAATTGTGAGAGTCTGAGAATTTTAGCCATTCAAAAAGTGCTTTTCAAACCTAAGAGTCTATAACTGTAATTGGTCCTATTTCATTTGTTGCTGTCATACTCATCTTTTCTTCATATACATCAAAAAGAAGAATTTGCTACTCTTTTCTGATTTATCTGTAAGTTCGTACATTTCTCATCGGTATATCCCACATCATTGGCTTGGCCTATACATGAAGTCACATCTCATTTTAAAATTTAAATCAATTGTTTAAACACTGGCTGACTCCCCACATTTCTCTCTCAGTCCCATTTTTCTCCCAAAAATTGTCCTTGAATCCTGGAGACTCAAGCATTACAAAGAGATATTCTTTCTTCCAAATACCCCCTTGTTGAAAAAACTGAAATAACTTGTATAGTTCAAAAGAGGAACCCACTTTTCTGCTATAGTTACCTGCAACTGTGCCACATATTGTCCCTCTGGAACGAAGACACACTAAGAGAAACATTTATTGAGTGTGAAATGATTCCTGTACTGGTCTAGATTTCCCCAAAGTCATGGGGGCAGTTCTTTTAAGAGAGAATGACCTGATTCCTTCTGAGTTACACTCACAGACTCCTTGAATTGTTGACATTGCCTTCCGAGAGGCCAGCTGAGCAAACTGATATTAAGAAGTACAAAACTTTTCAACACATACAAAAGGTTTTGTTACACCCTGACTTTAGGGAAATTAGTGCAAATTTGCCCTAAAGTTGCATAAGTAATGATGTCACAAAGGTAAGTTTCTTTCTTTCTTTTTTTTTTTGTTGGGTGCCAAAACCCAGGAGCAACAAAGGTACATTTCTTAAACTGAATTGATGTTTGGAAGGTTTTTCCCCTGAAATTTCAAGTTCTATGTAACTACACACTAACATTTCAAATTCTGTGTAACTAGACATTACACTACTTAAGCCTCTTTGAAAGACAGCTCAAGTATTTGAGTCCACTATCTAGCTGGATAAAATAGCAAAACATTTAGCAATGTGTGGATTTATAAAGTAAAAAATGATCTGTTGGATTTTATTATCCTGGATAGAGCTGGAGACCATTCCACTAAGTGAAGTATCACAAGAATGGAAAAACAAGCACCACATGTACTCACCATCAAATTGGTATTAACTGATCAACACTTAAGTGCACATATAGCAATAACATTCATTGGGTGTCAGGCAGATGGGGGGAGGTGGGGATGTATATATGCACCTAATGTGTGGTGCTCACCGTCTGGGGGGTGGAAAAGCTTGAAGATCTGATTCAGGTGGGGCAAGGGCAATATACGTAACCTAAACATTTGTACCTCTGTAATATGCTGAAAATAAAATGAATGAATAAAATGAAATAAAATGAAATAAAAAAATAAATAAATTTGTGAATTTATGAATAAAATGAAATAAAAAAATAAATAAATTTGCTTTCCTTTCATTAATCATAGTACATAATAGTGCTCAAAATTTAAATAAAGGAGCTAGTAACCAGAACTCTTTGATAAGTGATATATAGAGCTTTTACTTAGAACATTACCCTCAAATATCTACTCTAGGATTAGTACAAATAGAGATAATCATTCAGCACCTAACACAGTCAGAAGCAGAGCTTTACGTAATGCATACATGAAACATCAGAACAATTCTACTGTTATTCTCATTTATAAGATGGGAGATTAAAGAGGCTAGATTAGTAGCCCAAAGTCAGAAAGCTAATAGTAAGCACAGAATTTGAAGTCAGGCCTCTTGACTTTAAGTCTAATGCACTTTACCCTACGCATACCCAAGCCAAAACATGACAGAAAATGATGAGATGTTCTATAGGTTTTCATCTCATAGATTGAGAAAATATATTGAAACAAACAAAGAAAATAAAGACAACAAATAAACATCTGAGTAGTTAAACGCTTAAGCAGTTTTGGAAATACATATCAGTTATGTAGCTACTTTATCTGTAAAGATAAATTTTAAAATATCCCCTCCTGGCCTATAACATAGTAACACTCTTCTTTTATTCAAAGTGCTAGTCTAGGTACTAAAGAGAATATAAAGATGACTAAAAAAAAAATACCTGTGACTGCAAATTGCTTGTTTGAGAACGTGGAGTTCTCAAATACATTTTAGATGTTCACATATTATCACATTTAATCCTCAGAACTTGTTAATTGGTTTGGAGGATCCTTGGGCTTAGTTTTCCCAGGGCAACTACACCACATTATTATGGTAAATATTTCTGTGGGATCATGGTGGGAAGAGGGAATAAGAAGATATTATGTTGAATGATGCATATTCAGTATTTTATAAAATACTCAATTTATTCAGTCTCCTCCAAAGAGTCTGCCTCATCAGTTTCCTCTTCTTTCCTCTTCTAGCACACTTGGAGGAACTCTGTGTCTCTCTGAGCAAAACATTTTTTTAAAGTGAAAAAAGATAACTTATTTGTGCTCAGAAAAAAAGAAAAAAAAACTCTAGAAGCAAGTGTCAGGGTTGAAAACACTATATCCCAAAATATGGTACTTTGGCATAAGGAGAAAGGTCTCTCTGATCTTTTCTCACCTTTTTCCCCTTAGGCTGTAAAAAGAATTCTCTCTTTTTCCCTGAAAACCCTCATATGACAGGTCTCATGCCCTGTACATACTCAGAAGAAAAAATTAAAGATACAGAGACACAGAGATGTATCTGAACAAACAGTCCTTGCTAAGCTTCCCTTAGTTTATTACCATTAGATCATATCCTTTTTTGCCCAATTATACTTCTACATGACTGCCCATTCTTCATGGAAACTAAGCATCAAAATATACACTTTCCCCTGGAACTTTGTGTCTTCATTTCTAATGCTCAAGTGTCAATTAAAACTTGAATTAAATAAATTTGTTATGCTTTCTCTCTTGTTAATCTGTCTTTAGCTATAGGGATGTCAGCCAAGAACACTGCGATGGGTCCTCACTCATTGCAGTGAAGAAAAGATATTACTTTTTCTTCTTTACATAAGCAAGAGTCACTACCCTCCTTAGAAGAAGTAGGAGTGGGGATAGGTCATTTATAATATTTTTCTTTCCATAACAATGTTTTTCTATTATATACATTGTTATATCCATGAAACACCTAGGCAAGAAAGCTCAGAGTGTCTGAGTACTTGCTAGTTTACCCAACGGCAGAACCAGGATTCAGATCTAGACCAGCTACACTCTACATCCAGCATTTTTTCTCTAAGAAATCAATCTTCCCACCCTATAAAACACTGTAAAATATGATTATGCATGAAAAACTGAAAGTAAGACTAGCATAATTATCTTTTTGATGTAATTTGAATAAAAGGTGTTTCGAGAAAAACAGTGAAGGTTTGTTGTTCAAGGCTGGGTAGAATTTTTCATTTAGCACAATTTTTTCAATATTTTACATTCTATGAATGGTTTTAGCCTGACACTTAACACCTAGTTCAGATTTCATTGACGCGACTGAAGGAGGACTTCTTTCTGCTTTAAATTTTTAATAAAAAGCAAACCAACAAATAAACAAATGAAGTCTTATCCTTGAAGTTTAAGTATTTAATTATCATTTGGTATAGTAGAGTCCCATGAGATTTTTAAAATAGTATTAATACTTTTAAATAGTTAGTAATACTAATTGTTAATGTGTGTTGATAACTCACTTCTTGCACCATACATCCCTAAGTACTTTATTCATACTATTTGATTGAATTCGCTCAAAAACTGATAAAGGCAGGTATTATTATATCCATTTTATACAATTAAACAGCAAATACAGCAAGGCAATAACTGTGATAGTCCAACAATTAAAATCTATGTGCATCTAACATAAGCATCAGTTTTGAACACTTAAGACAGAGGTCACAAACTCAAATGCCTACAAAAAGTAGGCAGATGATATAAATAATTAGAACAGTTAGAGGGGAAAATGCTAGGTATCGGTGAGGACTGCAAGGTGCTGCAAAGCACAAGCGTTGTCTAAAGCATTCATTCTCAACCCAGCTGATACTGATATCAAAGGGTAAAAATTGGTTCTCAGAAGGTGTGTGGAAAAAAATTGTTACTATTTTGATATATTTATAGCTCAGGTACACATACTATACACAGACATATGTCTATAGTATTTAAGGTTTTGTGGAGAGGTAATGATTAAAAAGAATGTTGAAAGAACAGGGAACAGGTGTTCTCACCAAATTTTGCCATGCTAGAATATTAGACCATTATTGCTAGGGCTTTAGCATTTTTTAAGAAAATCCTATAATCTATTTTTTTATATGAAATTTTCTAAGTTCAAAAACACCATGTAAGCCAAATTAAATATATCTCTGAGGCAGATTTGGCCCTGGGACAGGGTCAAAGCAAAAACTGCACTGGACAAATATAAATGGTCAAGGAAGACTTATTCAAAGCTGTTGAAATATGGAAAAGAAACTGGAGCTCGATCTGAACTAGATGTTGCTGAAACAAAATTCTGTGTTAAGTCTGAATTGTGTGAGCTGAATGAATGTTGGACTTCAAATAAGAACAAAATTTCTTAAAATATATACCTTTTTAATTTTGATTCTCATTGTCATCATTGTCATTGATGTTTTGGTTTTAAGCATATTTAATTCAAAACATGCACTTAGGAACTGCCAAAAGGAGAAAAAAACTAACAAAGAAGCCTGCAGTTTGCTTGTCTGGCAGCTAAAATCTTTTGTGAACTCATAAATCAGTATTGTCAATGAGTAAACAATAGACCTTAAAATGCTAGTTTCTATTTATAAAATTTCAGGTGGGCATGAAGATAAGATTGTAATTAAATATGGATTTGCTTAGACTTATTAAAATAGCAAGCAAAAATATTTCCAAGGGAAGATTATTAATGATAATTCAGAATATATAAAAAGAAAAACAGTTTTACCACCATGTAATATGTGTAGATCAAATAATAAATCCATATAAAATAATAATAAAAGAGTAATTAGAGAGAATATGGCTGAATTTTTACAATGAATCATAATTAAGCTTTATATGAACCATAATTAAGCCTCATATGGCTTATGGAAATAAGCATAAATGACCTCAGCTTTGCTTTCATTAAAACATGGCTGAATTGTGCCAAACTCTTTGCCTAGAGATAAAGATAGAATTTAGGCTCTATAAAATATAGAATTTAGATTCACGGAATTAAACACTAAATTTCAGTAGTAGTGCTTAAAACCATTATTCTAGTAAATAACGTGGGTTTCAGTCCAAGCTTTGCCATTTACTGGCTGTGTGGGCTTCCTCTTCCTTCACATCCACGCTTTTCTTCCCTTCCCCTCTCATTTTCTCCTTGCTCTACCCATTTTTTCCGTTCCTCCTAACCTTTTCTTCTTCTTTATTTTTATTATATGGAATTAATTTAGTGGCCATCTCTATTTGAAATAAAAAATTCAATTTAAGTACAAACAGTATTGTTCATATATTTTAATGTGTTTAAGAATGTAAGCATTTATAATTTAAGGATACAACTTCTATAGAAGCTACCCAATAGAAATCACTCTTGCTAAGAGGTAAACTCTTGTCCTCAGCCTTCTATTAGAAATCGACCCAGGCATTTCTGCAAAGGGGCTTGTAATTGTTCTTAAGTTTGTTTCCTGGCTTTGTAATTTGACTTGGATAACTACCATCTCTGCTGGCATATTGATAGCTCTTTCTAAAGTATCAAGTTACCTTTGGGGGCAGTAATGACTAACTGAGATCTGGCTACGTGCACAGTGCGGCATATCTGTATAAATTATATTGACCTGTATTCTATGAGAGTGGAAATATTTTCTTTTTTATCCTCAAAGTTTTTAGAAAATTCTCTGCTAGACAAGATTTCAATGATGTAGAAGATTACAACTATGTAGCAGTTATTGGCCATGACAGAGAATGATCATGAACTCAGGCGTGTGGATCGAAGGAGGCTGAGGAAGTGAGAGGCAAAGGTATTGGGTGGGCACTGATGTCACCAAGAGTAGAGGCTGGAAAGGATGTGAACAGAAAGACAAAATGGTGCTAGACTCATCGGTGAAGGAAAGGGAGTGACTGAGACTGACAGATGACAGCAGCATGGAGAGTAAGTGGGAAGTAGATTGTAATGACGTTTGTCAAAAAACCTAGGGCATTTTTGAAGATCAAGACAGAGAGAATTTAAAAGTAGTAATGGGAGTGAAAGAGAACTCCCATCCAGAACATAATAGAAGGAAATAGGCTACAGGGGAAAAATAACAACATGGAACAGCTAGATTTTACTTGGGTCAAAAGTGAAAGGGTACATGCCACCATGTCTGGCTAATTTTTCTATTTTTAGTAGAGATGAGATCTCACTCTTGTTCAGGCTGGTCTTGAACTCCTGAGCTCAAGCAGTCCTCCTGCCTTGGATAAATAAAAGCAATTCAAAAACTTAAAAAGGCATGTCACAAGAATCATAAGGTACTTACAAATAAATGTCATGAAATTATGAAAAACCTTTAACCTTTTTTTTGAATGATATAAGGTAAAACGATCTAAATAAGAGGAGAGATATACCATATACCCAGATCAAAACCTAAACATTATAAGGATAAATCTAAGAGGAAATACAGTGTGACTCAGAAAAGACACAGGCCATTTTTTTCCTATTCCATTTGAACACTGTACACGAAAGGCTTTCCAACAACTGATATAAGTTATCCATATTTCTGCCCAGGATCCACTAAATATAGTGAGTCCTTCCCCTTTTCCAGGTGATGTTTTAAGGTGGTGTATGTTAGGAGCAGGCAAGACCATTCAAGACCACGGCCCTTCCCTGGACCTCAGGTTGATTCCTAAATCAATTAGAGGGTCAGGTGACCTCTTGGAGCTTTAATGGTTTGGAGTGTAGCGGAGTACTCTGGTGATATGTTCTGGCCTATCAGCGTGAAGAAGAAACCCACACAATCAATTCACATCACCCCTTGATTTCTTATGCTTTTTCTGCTTTGTCCCTTGTAAGATAGTTTCATGTAGGAAATAAATAGGGGAAACAGTTCATTATATCTAGCCAAGTAAATAATTTAAAATAGCTAATGCTTAACTTACCTCTTCTATGGTTCCCTGGCCCATAGAAGTAAAGTACTCTAAGTACTTTACAACATATTGATTCAGCTGAGGAAGACACTATTATTATCATCATTCCCAAGTTGCAGATGAGTAAAATAAGCCATGGAGCAATTTAAGAAGTTTGTCCAAGGTCCTACAACTAATAAATGGCAAAGCCAGGATCATGGATCCAGGTAGTTTGGCTCCAGAATTCATGCTTTAACCACTCTACTGTGATGCACTGATATTTAAAGTGTACAGTGTCCAAACATGTGCCTGATAGAGTGGCCTGCCTTTGAGGAAGTAAGCTGAGAGATCTCATTTTATCAAGCTTGGAAATTACTCAGAATACAGAAGTTTGAAGTCTCTATTTAGAATCATTTTTTTGTCCCAGATTCTAGAAATGGCTCTGATTTTGCCTGAAAAGGTATCCAAAGGTTTGCCTAAAATTTTTCTTATCAGTCACTTCTTAACAGAGCAGCAGTGGAAAGATTTTAAAACACTGGACAGATCAATGTGGTGTAGAGTGTATTACAGAGGCAGGAAACCAGGGCTCTAGTCCTCCAGCCTCTGACCCGATAATAAGCTGTGCACCTCCAGGCAGGTGCTTCACCTCTCTGAACCTCAGACTTCCCACTTGCAAGATGAAGAAGTGAAGATAGATGACTTTGGAGATCCTTCGCTTCTCTAAAAGAGGCTGTGAGTCTCTATTCATCCCCCAACTGTATGGGTTGTTGGTGATGAAGAGATGAAGCAAATGACAAGAAAGTTTCAACTGTGTCTGAATCCCAGCAATGTGAGAGGAAGCTCTGGCATGGCGTTTCTATCTCAATAAACAACTAATCAATGGAGAAGCAGCCAGATAATTATTAAGATTATAAAAGCCACCTTTTCATTTCCAGACTCTGCTTTTCATAGGCTCATCCTTGCTTTCTGAAGGTTCTGGAAAAGAATTGGTTTCCTTGACTTTTCCAGGTTTGAGAGACTGTTCAGATTCTTTGGCTCATGGCCCACTTCCAAACTTCAAAGTCAGCAATCACATCACACCAACCTCTACCTCCATTTTCACTTCTCTTTGAGGCTGAGTCTTTTGCTTTCTTCTGCCACTTAAAAGTACCCTTGTGATTATAGTGGTCCCACCTGGATCATCCAGAATAACATCTCCATTTTAAGGTAGGCTGATTAGCAACCTTAATTCTATCTGCAAACTCAATTCCCCTTTGCCATATAAGTTGCACATCCACAGTTCTTAGGATTAGAACACAGACATCTTTGGGGAGCCTTGCTGCCTTCCATAAGAGATATTAAATTTCCCTGTTGTTTTAAGGTATATAGTTAAGGTTTTCTGTTACGTGCACTTAAGTCATCTTGACACATTACTCTTTAATTGCTTATAGCTGCTACTACTAATTGGTATCACTTGAGTCCATACTCGGTGGAAGTAAGCACTTTAATCCATTTAATTTTCACAATAACCCTGTATTTTAGGCATTATTAATAACATCCTTTTACAGAGGGAAAACTAAGGGACAGGAAGACCAAGCCACTTGCTGAAGGTCTCAAGAATTTAGGTTTTAACAACTATGCTCTACTGCTCTTCTATATGTTTAAAATTTATGTAAAGAAAAAGAAACAGATATTAAGTTCAGATACTTAAAATTAAAAAAAAACTTTAAAAGAGAAACCTCAGCCATATGAATTGCTCTTATCATCTTAAAAATATGTCCTGAACTTGTCATCACGGGAGTCCGTACATGCACACTGTGGTATGAAAATGCCTGTCACAGGTATTTCTCTCTGTTTTCTTTTCTGCACTGTCAAAGTAGACTCCTCTTAATTGTCAGTGAACTTGTCGAGTAGAGTTCTTGTTTGAAGATCCCATTCCTTTGCATTTTCAGTGTGCTTTTGTGGTTCTGCTTGTCTGGTCCTCCTGACTGATGTTATGTTTTGCATTTATTTAACAGTATGTTTCATTTGCTGGATGTCAGCTTCAGTCCCTTAGTAGATCCATTTTTTTCTCAACTTGCACTTGCCTTTCAATCTCTTCAATTATTGCTTCATTTTAGCTTTTAAATCTATTCATTATCAGTCATTAGTTATTTAATTAAGGTATTATGATAAGTAAAAATTTGTAATTGGATGTTTTTAACTATTAACAGTAAACTATTAAGAGTAAAGAAAAATTGTAAATAATGATTTAACATTAGAAAAAGTTATGAAATATACCCCCAGCTTTTCATTTTTTATAAAAATATGTCACTGGAATCCATTTTATATCAATCATTATGTTAATATATTTTGTAAATTAAAAATAAATAATGAACTTGCCCTACACTTATTTAAAACTGGTCTTTTAAGCAAGTTGCAGCTCTTCCATGTCTTTGAGTACGGAGAGATAACTGTGCAGAGTACATGCAATGACTCAACTCAGCAAATATTATTTGCAAGGTACTAGTATGGTCCACTATGATAAATTCAAAAATTGGCCAAAACAAGTTTCTAACTCTCAAGCATTGATACTTTCAGAATGGAGTTACACTTGACACACAAAATTATATTTTAAAGGAGATTATATTTTATATTATATTTTAACATTTTGTATTATATTTTAACATTAAAAGAATTTTGAAGAAGGTACAAAACTATTAGAGAGAATGTTTCTCACTGGAGTTTATAGGAGATATCCTGCAATTCAACTTTTCCCAAAAGTTTCTAATCACAGCCTCATCTAGAGTGCTTGTTAAAGATACAAAATCTCTGCTTTTTCTTGAATGTTTTGATCTGATACCTTCAGGAGTACTTGAGGATTTTTTTTTTCACAAGAAACTTCTATAACTTTTATGCTCAGTTAAGTTAGGGAATTACTAATATAGAAGAAAACCTTTGCATTAACCTTGAAAGATGGGCAGTTATTCAAGGAAGTTATTGAGGAGAAAAGCATTTCAAGCACAAAGCCTCTTGAACAAATGAGGCAAAAATGGCAGGATGGCTTCCCATAATATTCATTCATTCATCCATCCATTTATTCATCAAGCAATTCAGGGTAGAGAGAATACAAATATCAATAAGACACAGAAACTGCCCTCTAAGAATCTTTTGCAAAGACTGAAAAAAAAAAAAAAGATATATAAATGAATAGCTATGCAAATATTCATTCAGTTTTATAGACATCTATGAAAGAGCTAAATGATTTCTTAGCTTGGAGAATGAGGGACTACGTGATAAATAAAGTTTTGTTCATGAACTTCAAAGCAATGTATATCTTGCAGAGTGTCAGATTTCAAAGAAAAGCTGCCAGTGCTAGTGAAATGGCAGTTCAAAAAGGCAGACTTGAGAATTCTGGATATAGTGACAATTTAAACATACACATCTCACCACCTCTGCTGCAGACTCCAATAGAAATGGCTATTTTTGTACCCCTGTAATACGATGAAATAAAAAAAAAGGATAAAAAATCTTAAAAAAATAAAATAAAGTAGTGTAGTACTGATGCAAAAAACCAAATGATTATTTGAATATACAAATAAAATGTGGTATATGTATACCATAGAGTTCTACTCAGCCACAGAAAACAATGGTGAACTAGCACCTCTTGTATTGTCCTGGAGCCCATTCTACTAAGTGAAATATCACAAGAATGGAAAAAATCACCACATGTACTCATTATCAAATTGGCATTAACTGATCAACACTATGTGCACATACTAGTAACATTTATTGGGTCTTGGGTAGGTGGGCGTGGGGAGGAGCGGATGGGTATATTCACACCTAATGGGTGTGGTGCACACCATTTGGGGCGTGGACACACTTGAAGCTCTGACTTGGGTGGGGCAAAGGCAATATACATAACCTAAACATTTGTACCCCCGTAATATGCTGAAATTAAAAAAATAAAAATAAAAATAAACTAAACCAGGCTACAGCTAAAAACAAAACAAAACAAAACACAACTGTCCATAGGAGAGGAGGAAAAAGGCAAATTCATTCATTTCCACATTCCTGATGGCTGCAGTTGGGGTTGAGTTCTCTGGTACTAGGTAAGAGAGAGAGAATCGTAAGACAACTGGAATTGGCAGAAGAAACAAAAATCTTCCCCTTTTTAGAAAATTGCTTGATGAGCATTTTGGTTATGACAAGTAACCTAGCTTGGTTCTGGAATGAGAAGGTTAAGGCACAAGGGGCAGTTACATAAATGGTGTGAGTAGATGGTAGTAATGTGAGATGGGTTTTGGTATGCCAAAGGTTGTTTCTACGTAGGATGTTGATTCTGGGAATTCTGGAACCGGAAAAAGTGGATTTTTCTTCTGGGAATGCTCACGACTTTGTTTTACTCTTTACCGAGATTCTAAAGAATGGAATTGGTAATGTATCTCGTCATCACCAGATGCTCCAAGGAAATGCCAACATATCAAAGAAATACCAGAGCACCTAGATTATGGCCAGATGCCTGAGGTGAAATTGCACTTTTGATGTGGTTTCAATGTGTGAGCCTTTTAATAAATCACGAAATGGTCTGTACCTCAGTTTCCTCATCTAATAAAAAATGATAGGCCGGGCGCGGTGGCTCACGCCTGTAATCCTAGCACTCTGGGAGGCCGAGGCGGGTGGATCGCTCAAGGTCAGGAGTTCAAGACCAGCCTGAGCAAGAGCGAGACCCCGTCTCTACTATAAAATAGAAAGAAATCAATTG
>CAUYRT010059073.1:0-16160 GCA_963574885.1 Lepilemur ruficaudatus
ATATATATTTAGTTGTCCAATTAATTTCTTTCTATTAGTAGAGACGGGGTTTCGCACTCGCTCAGGCTGGCCTCGAACTCCTGACCTTGAGCAATCCACCCGCCTCGGCCTCCCAGAGTGCTAGGATTACAGGCGTGAGCCGCCGTGCCCCGCCTCCTCTGCCTTCTTTAGTTATTGTTCCTGTACCCACCTACTCTTTTGTAAATATCATTAAACTCTTCTGGGGAAGGGAGATTTCTTTCTTTTTTAATGTACCCTCTAGGCTTAGGAATACACATTGATTTTTATTATTACTATTGTTTTGTTTCTTAGATGAGAGCCAAGAGTTCATGCTGCTGTTGTACTATGCTGTTACGGCCAGTGGGTACTGTTAGTCAACCAATTCCATAAGATGCTTAAAGAAACATAAAGCTGTAAACACTTTGTTTTCAAGAATTAGAGCTGAAATTAGTTTAAAACCAACATGTGCATAATGCAAAAGAAATAATTTTACTCTTCCATAGTGTCAAAAACCAAAGAGCAAGCATAATGTCTGTGTACCACTGCTTTCCATCAGTGTTTTTCTGTTTAAAAAAATCAATAAGGGCCAGGTGTGGTGGCTCACGCCTATAATCCCAGCACTTTGGGAAGCTGAGGCTGGAGGATTGCTTGAGGCCAGGAGTTCCAGACCAGCCTGGGCAACATAGCAAGACCTCTCATCTCCACAAAAAAATTTTAAAAATTAAAAAAATCAATAGGCTTATTAAAGGATTTGGCTAAAATAAGAGTCTTCCCTGTGTTTTATTAAGTAATTCCTTTCACTGTGCTACAATTTAACTATTTACTTGTTGAACATTTGGGCTGTAATATATATATTATGTATCATATATAGGCTTTCTTATATATGATATATATTTTAAATATATATAAAATTCTGTAGGAAATATTTTGTGTGTAAATATCTATACACATCTGATTATTTCTTTAAAATAAATGCTGTAATTTACTAAGTCTAAGGTAATGACTATTTTTAAGACTTTTGATATAATATCATATTACTTTTCAGAAAAAAACTTACCAGTTTATACTCCCAGCCATTAGTGTGTGAGTTCCTCTTTCTCTTTTCCTGGTTTTGAGAATACTTATAGTCTCATATCTTTTCCAATCTGAAAGATGAAAATTATAGCTTGTTTTATTTTGCATTTTTGATTAAATAACTAAGTAGGACACATTTATTTTTTGATTTCTTTTTAAGATGTCAAATGAATCAGAAAGTACTAATATAGATAGACAGAACAATATATCTTTATTCCACCCTGGCATGAAAAGGAACTGCCTACAAATGGCTGCAAGAGAGTATATTTTCAAATCTTGCTATCTTGAGAGGCTAGATGTAAACTTTCAAATCTACTATGAATATCTCAAGCTCTAACCAGTGTTCAGTGGTATATTAACATTCTGAATTCAATGTTCCAGAACATAAATTTACTAGTTCTCTGAATACACTTGAACACAAATGGAAAATTCAACAGCCCTACTTCAGTGATTTGCTTACAATCCACCAATGGGCAAAATGCAAGCAGGACTGCCAGCTGCTCTGCATCTGCAAACATTTGTGCAGAACTAATTTTAATAGCAGATGTTGGAGAAAAAAAAAACTGCAGCCTCGCCTCTGAGAAAGTTGAAAGTTGGACCTATCCCGTGACTTCTCAGATGCCCCATAACCCTGTTAGCCAGAGTTTCATTCCTAAAATACCATATTTTGCTTTCTTTCCTTCTCATGTGAGAAGTTTTAGAAATGCTTAAGGGAATCTAACAATTTGAGAAAATCTTAATACTGCTTCAGTTGGCCCCATATGATGTTGCCATGTATAGAAGATTCATTGTCTACAATTAGAGCTCCCCCATGAAAGATTCCATTCTGACCTTTGTGCTATGCAGACTTCATTTGTATTATATCCATCTAAAAGAAAGCCTGTTTATTTGTTTTGTATTGAGGTAAAAGTTACAGGTCATGAAAAGAAACTTTAAGAGAAAACTATTATTTTTTTATCAAATAGACAAAGAAGACATGGTAATTCCAGTAGAAATTTGGTGAATCAAATGATGCAATGTACAGATTTTGGTTTTTATGATACCAGCTCTAGGTCTCCAAAGAAGCTCACACAGGGCCCAGTAGATACCATTGTGACAGTTGTCAATAGCCTCACTTACATGTCAGAGTTAAATCAAATCTGGTTCTTTCTGGGACTTGCTTACTACTGAAAAGCTGAATAAATTCTTTTGTTGTTATTTGATTTTTAAATTTATTTTTTATTTAATTTTTTAAAACTAGGCAATATATTCACAAGGTTCAAAAGTCAGAAACTTATAAAAGGGTATATAGTTGAAGCCTTCCTCTTATTTCTGTCCCGTGGCCATCAAGTTCTCTTCACAATGAATGTCATTAGTTTTCTGTCTCTTTCTGTCTCTTTCTCTCTCTATGCATAGACATGAAATGTGTGTGTGTGTGTGTGTGTGTGTGTGTGTATGCATTTCCCCTCTTTTACACTAATGGTAGGATACTGTATACAGTATTCTATACCTTCTTTTCACTTAGTCTGACTTAGAAATATTTCCATATTAGTACATGAAAAGCTTCCTTGTTTTTATTTATTCCTAGGTAGAATTCCATTTTTTAAATGTAAAATAATGTATTTAACCAGTCTTTCAGGCTTTTGTTATTACAATAAACACTACAGTGAGTAACACTGGGAAAATGTCATTTCATACAATTATGATCAATTCTTAAAAATGAAATTGCTGATCCAAAGGGAATAGTTTTATTTTTAATAGACATGCTATTAATAAAAGCAAACCTGAAAAAAATAGTGCTGACTAATGTCCCATGCAAGAAGTCCATGCTTAAGCTCCAGATTTCTCTCTAGGATCAGGCCAATGATTATCATAAACTCCTGTGCTTTAGTATCTATTTCTATTGCCCATGAACAGTTCTGTTTCAACTGGGGCTTGACTCTTTGCAGAGTTCGACACAGACTGATTTTTGCAGGGTACCATCCTGTGCTTTGCCTCTGTTCCTGAAAAAAAGCCACTGTCAAAAGCAACTTATCTTTTTCTGTAAGTTCCTATTAGAGGAACTCCTTTCTATGAGAGTAATCAGGTCTTGTTCACAAGGGTCTCTGCTAATCCCCTGGCCTGAGCAGGGTGACTCTTCCCTATGGCTTATGATCCTTCTTCATCCTTCCTTGATGCTCTCCCATTTTTGGTCTATATTCTCCTTGCTCTTGTTAGTTGGGGCTAAATTCTTGTCCTGGCTCTTCCCTTTGGCCTAAAGCTTAGGGACCTGCAACCCAAGGTGTTTTCCTTTGGCTTCCGTAAGAAACCTGGGAAGCTGCAGTGACCCCAATGGAAAAACTCTGGAGATGGGACTCTGAGACCTTAGAAGCCAAGCTAACTGAGGCAAAGGGCACTGCAAGGGGAGAGCCCGGTGGCTATCTCTGGAGCCCTACCTCAAATTTAAGCTTTGACTAACCATCAGGCTGCTCTTCAAGGCATGGTTGGCTTGGATTTTAGACAACCAACACTCTTGGTTGTAGGAGGCACTCCTTGATCACTGGAGCCCTTAGATTACTAAGATCCCTCTTTAATTTGGGGGAGTTTCTCAACACACTGGCGCTCATGACATCTCCCAGTTATGGTTGAGTAGGTAAGACCCCATGGTATTGACCATCCTTCTGGAATCTCTGGCCCTTGAAGCAATTTCAGAATTCATCTCCAAAATCCTTTTCCTAAGGTGGAAACTAACTTAGAAAGATGCCCCATTTCTTTCTTTGATGAACTCTTCTCCAGATAGTCCTCTGTTCCCTGGCTATGGGGCATTGCTATTTTATGGCTAGAGACACTTTTGAGACAATTCTGCTGTCATCTCTTTGTTCATTTCCTGACATTACTCAACTTGTAGTCAGCTCTGGGCTGCTTCTATTTGCCCTCCATAAAGTCCCACTTTTCCATGTTATTTTCTGTGATGCTGGATGAGAGGGGCTGAAAGTCTATTTTTCCTCCCCATTCAGAGGAGGGGGAAGGATTTCACAGGCCCTTGACCAATATATGATAGGACTCTTCTAAGAATTCTATGGTGGGGACTGAATTTTATGTGATCACTTTGTCTTCTACCTGCATGAGGGTTTTCCCCCAAGGAGCATGGCAGCCTTACTATGGTGTCAGTCCCTGAAATGTGGGTTACTGAGGAGAAAAGGGCAGATTAGGGCAGAATCTGTAATTGGGCTTCTCTCACCTTTAAACAGTTTTATGGATTCAATGATCTTGAGAGGTAGGCTCTACCTCTGCTGCACCCAAAATTGAATATGAGTTTTTAGTACACGTCAAGGGTTTGAATCAGAGAAGGAGAGCCTCAGAGGTATTCAGGTGATACTCCCCTCAGATAGTTTTAATGATTGATGTAACTATTTCTCCTAAGAATAGAGAATGAATCTCTTTGAAAGATTATACCTGAGATTTACAGCCTTTCACTCAGCTCCTTCTAGGCAGCCTCTCTTGTCATAATCCAGTTAATCAATTAGAATGCAAAAATGACCTTGCTACAGCATGAGATCTTGTGGTTGGAATGCTATATAGGAAATTAATTGCAAATACAAAATCATCACTCACTTCCAGTTCAGCCTATTAGTCCTTAATTTTAGGTATCTCTAGCTTTCCTTGCTAATCAACCTAGGTTCTTCATCCAGTATTAGAGCTAAAACTTTCAGTTCTCTTATTTATTAAGGAAGCAATCAGGCTCTTTACTTGCAAGAAAATAGGCCTAATCTTTGGTTCTAAGTAAAAACTATTCTTTTCACAGTCATCTGAAACCTGACTTGGTAGCGTCTCAGGATTCTATCTCAGTAACAGCAATCTTTCTGCACTCGTCTTTCTTTCCTTGTGTGCATCCCCAGACAAATGTCTAAGGCAGGCTTTTCTCTTCTTTCTTACTCAGTGTCTTGTCTTCAGATTTCTCTTGCTTTCTAAAGTCCCCTAGTTTCTCTAAAATAGCCTTCTTTTTGCTATTTAAACCCTCATTTACCAAAGAAATAACAGAGCTCTACCTCTTTGCACACTCTACAGAAGCATACAGTGATCATATTACATGGTATACATATTAGCATCTCCAAAACCCAATTTACTTTCATGGCACAGGTTCCAAATCAAGCTACAAAGAATTTTTAAAGGTGTTTGTATGGCAGGGTTGGGGGATGGTTGTAATTAAACCACAGCTAGCTCTCATATGTTAGTCTGAGGAGAGAAACAAAGAACTAGAATTCTGTGGTTTTAAAGACCATGAAGTATGTAGGATAATTTACCAGGTAAATGGGGGTAAACAAGAATTGTGTGCTTTCAGCACACATAAAGTTAAGCTTGCAATACCTTCTTGTTTCACTAGCCTGCTGTCACCTCATGAAGTTGATAGAACTGATTTTTTAAAAACTCCTACACAGATTGTCAGGCTACAGTTGCTGCAAAATAAATAAATAAACAAATAAAAACTCCTACACAGAACAAGATGGAGATAAGCAGCTAACTTGTTAATAGCAGAAGCCTAACTCAAAATGGAAAATTAATAGTGTTTGATTTGTCTAAGTATGGACAAACCAGCCTCTCTATGGATTATATTTCAATTTTAAGCCGCTTGATTAGCAACTAGAGACGTAAATCCAAGAGTTTCTTTTTTGTATCTTGAGATTCCAAGTCTAGCAGTTCTGAGATGCTGCTATTTTTTTCTTACAGTTCTTTTTGTGGGCTTTCGGCCAGGATTGAACATCTACCACTGGTTTCTTTGCTTTTCCCTTTCTTTATAAACTTGTTTGTTACTTGTTTATTAACTTGTTCTTTTGTGGATGATTGCTTTTTAAAATCTGCCATGGTACCTAACTTAGTGTACATGTTACACTATAGAGGTGTTCATCAAATATAGGCAGTGACCCTGTATATAAACTGAATAACCTGTACCTATGAATGACTGCTTTTGGATACATCGCTTTCCTTTTGGTGGTTTTGCTATCAATTTTTAGTTTAGGAATCCAAGCATTTGTTAGGAATGTTTCTGTAAGAATACATGATTTAAGATCAACACATAAATTTCTGAATAATCTTTGTACTGCTTGTTTCCAGTTAATTGATTTTTCTGGACTGGTTTCAAACTCTTCCAGCATAGTCTCCTTTGCTTCCTTATTTCTGATCTATGAAGGCACTGATTTTTAATCACAAATAGACTTTGTTTTAGTTTTCATTGCTATTTTCTCTTCAGCATTAACTATGTCTGTCTTTTGTATCCTAAATTAAAGACTGTACAAAACTGGCTGAAGTGGGAGAATCACTTGGCCCAGGAGTTCCAGGTTACAGTGAGCCATGGCTGGGCCATTGCACTCCAGCCTAGGCAGCAGAGTGTCTTTTTAAAAAAACAAACAAACAAATAAAAAACCCAAACTCATTTGGATTCCTTGAAATATCTGGTCCTCTTCTCCTTCAAGGAGTGATTTTTTTAGAGTAATTCTGATTTCTTCTTGGTATTGATAATTCTTACTTAAACTAGAGTTAAAAGTTCTTCAGAGTTCTGACAAATGATACAGTGCATTTTAACTCTCATGGCAAATTATCCACCAGGGAGAGGTTGAATCCCAAGTCATCCCTTTCCCCTAATACTTCACCATTTTACAGACTTAACATGAAACTGGGTTGTAAAGCTTTTCTACTGGTGTTCCCTAATTTCCAGGTTAAGTTTAATCTGCTGATGTTTTTTCATCCCTCCAAGCTCTAATATTAAAATAATAGTATGATTATGTCTCAGCACAACAGCAGTGATTTAATTGTGGTGCTATATCAATCTTAAGTTGCAGGAATTACATCACACTCCTTTTAATTGTAGGCTTACCATTTTAGCATTTAGTCTATTTTTGTATCTGAGTTAAATATGTATAATAGAGAAAACATTCATCTCTTATTTTAGTTTAGTTATAGAGAAACTGTTCCTTCAGTGCCTTGAGAAGTCATTGGAATTCAGAGACCTGCTAAACTATTTTCATAGGAGTGATAAGATTCCACTATTCTGGTTTTAATGCAGTAATTTAGTTGCTATCTGCAGAAGCAAATACTTTAGACCAGTGGTTCTGAAACTTTAAGGTATATCTGAATCACCTGAAGGGCTTGTTTAAAAACACATTTCTAGGTCCTACCCCAAGATTTCTATTTGGTAGATCTGAGGTGGGGCCCAAGAATTTGCATTTCTAACAAGTTCTCAGGTGCTGCTGACCACAGTTTGAGAATCACTGCTTTGAGGATTTTTATCCTATTTCAGAAACATACCCTTTTAGGGCAGATGGCTATATTAGAAAAAGGGAACAGAAAAACTATATATATATATATATATGGTTTTTTTTTACAAGCACGAAATGAAGCTTATTTAGGAAGGATGAGAATTTGAGGCTACAGTGAGCAATGATCGCACCACTGTACTCTAGCTCACTGTAGCCTCAAATTCCTGGGCTCAAGCAATTTTCCTGCCTCAGCCTCCCAAATGGCTGGGACTATAGGCACATGCCACCACGCCTGGCTAAGGATGGGTAAGATTTGGACTGAGAGATGTGTTCCTTCTGAAGGGTATAGTGAGTCGAGATACAAGCTTGTGATGCTTACTGTGACATAGTTGTTTATTATATACAGAGAATAGAGAGCAGCAATACCTTTGCAAATGAAATGGGCTAATTGCAGAGTTAGGGAGTATTGTATCATTAATACTTTGATTGCCCCAGCCCCTGACAGGCCAACCTACTAAGTAGCTCTGGGAAATGAAGATGCTTTTTTGGCTTAAAGCTTCCATGTTGACCTGGAGCCCAGGGGAGGCAATGTTTCATGTAATAATTGGCTCTTCTAATAGGAGCTGTTGCTACTATGAGTAATTAAAGGACAAATATGTGTTTAGCGGAGTGAAGACTGTTGGTCTCTTCATCATACCAATATACAAAGATTATCACTCATCTTCAATTTGTGTATTTGTTATTGGCAACAAGAAAGAATTATAACAACTAATATTAAATCACTTATTCATTGAACATTTATTGAATGCTTACTGTGTGCCAGGCCCTAGAGATTAAGTTGAAAAGCTCACAGTCTAGAGGGGGAGAAAGAATCTGAGTAAAAATTACAGTAGAATGAGATAAGGGTTAGAGAATATATGTACAGAGCCAGGTATATATGTACAGAGCCAACAGTGGCTCATGCCTGTCATCTCAGCTACGCCAGGGGTTGTGGTCCCTTTTTTGCTTGAGGCCAGGTTTTTAAAGCTGCTACCCCCGCCTGGGCAACAGTGGGATCGACAATATTAAAAAAAAAAAAAAAAAAAAAAAAGCCAGGTGTAGTGGCTCTTGCCTGTAATACTAACACTTTGGGAGGTTGAGGTAGGGGGATCACCCGGGGCCAGGAGTTCGAGACCAGAGTGAGCAATATAGTGAAACCTTGTCTCTACAAAAAAATAAAAATAAAAAATAGCTTGGCATTGTGGCATGCGCCTGTAGTCCTAGCTACTTAGGAGGCTCAGGTAGGAGGATTGGATGAGCCTAGGGGTTTGAGGTTGCAGTGAGCTATGGTACTCTATGTACTCTAGCCTTGGCAACAGAGCAAGACCTTGCCTCTAAAAAAGAAAGAAAAGAATGGAAGAAAAGGATGAGAAGGAAGGAGAGGGAAGGAAGGAAGGAAGGGGAGAAAAAGAAAGAAGGAAAGAAAAGAATGAAAGGAAAGAAAGAAAAAAGAAAAAGAAAAGGAAGAGAATGTATGTGCAAGGCACTATGGAACTGTGGTGGATGCCTAGAAGAAGGAACCACTCAATCTTTCCTGATTTAAACTTTCAAATTGACTCAGTCTAATAATTGCTGTTATTCAATATCCATAGATTATATCCTTTTTTAAAATTTTTCACCTCTGGAGAGGATGGTAAAAGATTATATTCTTAATACTAGACAATTAATTTCCAGATCTATACCATTGATCACAAAGATACCTGTGTAAAATACTGTGGTTGGATCAAATTCATATTGTCTCTCCAGAAAAAGCAATTCAAGCATTCTGCTGCTGCTACTAAGTTTTTAGGATCCTTTGTATGTACAAGGTATATAACTACAGTGTTATATTTCTCATTGTACAGTACTTAATTAATTTTGTGCTTTCCAACGTATTGGTGTAAATATTGGATTCTAAAAAACAGTTGTTTTCTCCATAAAACCTTCAGAGAAGATTATGGTGGTAGACAGAATAATGATACCCTGAAGAGTCCTCATCCTAATCCCCTATGATCCTGTGAATATACTATGTTATGTGGTAAAAGGGAATTACTAATCATACACCTTTTTTTTGAGACAGAGCCTCACCCTGTTGCCCAGGGTTAGAATGCAGTGGCATCAGCTTAGCTCACGGCAACATCAAGCTCCTGGGCTCAAGTGATTCTCCTGCCTCAGCCTCCCAAGTAGCTGGGACTACAGATGTGTGCCACCACTCCTGGCTAATTTTTCTATTTTTTGTAGAGACGGGGTCTTGCTATTGCTCAGGATGGGGTCTTGCTATTGCTCAGGCTGGTCTCAAACTCCTGAGCTCAAGTGATCCTCCCACCTTGGCCTCCCAGAGTGCTAGGATTATAGGCATGAGCCACCTCACCTGGCCAACTTAATTACTTCTTTAAAGACCCTGTCCAAATATAGTCAACATTTTGAGGTACTGGGGATTGAGACTTTAACATATGAATTTTGGGGGACACAATTCAGCCCATAACAATCCCCTAGGTCCTACAGAAGGAGCACAGGTCTGCCAACAATTCAATTTAGGACTCCTGGCCTCTAGACTATAAAATAATAAATTTATGTTGTTTAAGCCATCGTGTTTATGGTATTTAATAATTTGTTGCAGCAAATTACAAGAAACTTTAACCTATGAATAGGAGATGATTAACTTAATTGTGAACCATCTATATAGTGAAATATTTATTTACTTATTTTTTGAGACAGAGTCTCACTTGGTTGCCCAGGCTAGAGTGCCGTGGCATCAGCCTAGCTCACAGTAACCTCAAACTCCTGGGCTCAAGCGATCCTTCTGCCTCAGCCTCCCAAGTAGCTGGGACTACAGGAATGTGCCACCATGCCCGGCTATATTTTCTATATATTTTTAGTTGCCCAATTAACTTCTTTCTATTTTTAGTAGAGACTAGGTCTGGCTCTCGCTCAGGCTGGTTTCAAACTCCTGACCTTGAGCAATCCTCCCACCTCAGCCTCCCAGAGTGCTAGGATTACAGGCGTGAGCCACCGCGCCTGGCCTATACAATGGAATATTATGCAGCAATCAAAAATAATGAATATCTATCAATAGGTAATCAAAACGTTATATATACATACAATGGAATATTATTCAGTCTTAAAAGGAAGAAAATTTTGACACCTGCTACAACATAGATGAAGCTAGAGGACATTATGTTAAGGAAGATAATGCAGCCACAAAAAGACAAGTACTGTATGAGTCCACTTATATGAGGTATCTAGATTAGCCAGACTCATAGAAACAGAATGTGAATGCTATTTGCCAGGGGGTTAGGGGAGGGGGAAAGAAGCAGTTTAATGGTTATAGTTTCAGTTTTACAAGGTGAAAAAGCTCTAGAGATTGGTTGTATAACAATGTGAATATACTTAACACTACTGAACTATACCTTAAAAATGGTTTAAAATGGTAATTTAAAAAAAATTTTATGTTACGTAGTTTTTTTAAAAAATAGTGAAATGAGATATTAAGCTCATAAGGCAAGAACAGAAAAATAGGTGCAGTATGCTTCCATTTGTATATTTTAGAGAAAGGACATACACACACATAATGCTTGTATCTACACAGAATATCTCTGGAAGGATACCTAAGAAACTGATGTAATGATTACTTCTGGGAATGGGATTATTAGAGAACTAGGAGGTAAGAGGATGGGGATGGGAGGAAGACTTAAATACTCTGACATGTTCTGAATTTTGTTTACCACATGCATGTATTATATATTGAAATAATTGTTTTTAAATGTGTAACTTGATTAGGGACTTCTGAGAGACTTTTTTCAGTTGAATCTTTAGGCTATGAAATTGCTTGGTCAATCCAATAACACCTAAGTGTCAGGATATGTCTTGGCCTTCAAAGGATTAAAAGCTCTTAAGTGTCAAAGTCATCAGGATTTAGGGTACAGATATATTTATTTGATGCCTGATAGTATATTTTCAAAATCCTTAGTTTCGTTAAGTACAGCTGCAATATATTCACACACACACAGACAAAGAAGAGAGGAGGAAAGATGAAAGAAAAAAGAATGAGAAAAGAAATAGTCAATGTTTTCTGCTTCTTAAAACCATTTAATTTATAACAGGAGTAGAATAAAAGAGACTTAACAATAGCAACAGGTTTCTACTCTTGTGGGATTATTTCTTAAGACTTCTGCTTGCAAATTGTTAGGTAACTGCACAAGTTAGATTTCAACACTCTTCCTTCTTAGTATGAGTTCATGCACCATAAATTCCATATAAAGATTACGTTTTATTACTATAATTGTTCCTTAGAAGCTCTTCTTGATTGAAACTTCTTATTATGTATGGATGTGTTTTCTAACCAATAATTTTAACCCCTGTTTTTCTACAAACAGTACTTAGCCAAAGGGACATATTTCCACAAAACCATATACTCTTTTTATGGATTCTGCATTTACATGAAAAGCAAAAAACTGTTTTTGTAACCTATTGAGTTACCTTTCCTTTTTTGTTTGGTGTTTTACCTTAGCTAATTCAGCACCCATAAAAGTGCTTAGTACATGGTAGAGGTACAATAAATGGTAATGAATGACTCATTGTGGGCTCAATACTTTTGGGTTATGTAAGGAATACAATTTTGTCTTTATTTAAAAGTGAAAAACATTTATAATTTAATATAAGAAAAATTTTCCTGGAATGCAAAAGTTTCTTTGAAAGAGAATTTAAACCCAAATGTGTAAGTCTTTTATTAATAAATCTAGGAAAAAGATTATTATTAGAAGCACCAGTAATAGTAGGAACATCAAAAGCCAAGTCATGCTAACTGCTTTTCTTATGTTGTCTCTTGTATAATCTTTCCAACACCCTATTAGATAGATGTTATGTTGTGCCCATTTTTATGGATGAGGAAATTGAACTCAGAGAAATTAAGGAATGTGTTCAAGATCACATGGCCATTAAGTGGCAGAAAGAGGATATTAGCTCAATTTAGTTTAGTTAAGATTTGGGCTTGGTGCTTCCAATGCAAGAATATGAGTTTGACTTTATCCTCTTCAAAATTCCTACCAAAATGGCAAAGAGACATTTAAGAAAGAAAAGAATGAAAAGAAAAGAGAATTGGTATCTGCACTACAAACTGGGAAAGACACCATCCTTATGCTAGAAGAAACACAGGGGGAATTTCTACAACATGAAATTCAGGCAAGACCAGGTTGAGGTAAGGGCCTACCTACCTGAGAGGTACTATTATTATATGTATTAATAAAAGTCCACATAGGGAGTGAATTAAGGAAGCATCTTTTATTCCTAGCTTACTAAAAATACTTGAAATAACAAATGACTATTAATTTTATTAAGTATCTTTTATCATCTATTTAAATAATTTTATAGTTTTTTTCTCATTTGACTTAATATACTAAATTATATTAAGAGTTCCTAAATATTTATTCATCCTTCCATTTTTAGAATAAGTCCTATATAGTCATAAACAAGACAGATCACACTACAGAACCCAGGAATAACTCAGGAATTGGAATTACTAGATATTTCAGAAGGTAGGGAAAAGAATATGAAATATCCTTTGTCTTCCTTTAGGATTCTTAACATTTAATTTAGAACTAAATATTTTGGTTGCAGGTAAATACTTTTTCCATGAACCAATTATGTTGTAATGCTGTCAGCACACTTAAATGGATACCTTGTACCTAATGAATTGTTTCAATTAGTAAGTACACAGTAAAGTGTTAAAATAACTTTAGGAATGTAAGTATTGTTATAGGACCTCTTTCTTGAAAGGTCATTTTGAAAGAGTTAGTGTAAACATGCTGAAATATTTATATGATTGAAAACTGAAATCTTAATTAGTGTAATTTGTATTAACATATTTTTCTCTCTTCAGTTTTTATACACTGTATCAGGGCAAGCCACTTTTGATATGCTTAATATTATGTTATCTGTTGTGGTATGAGCACTTGGGGAACAGAAAGCAGCTCTGATCTCTACCTTATTAATTCCTTCAAATATTTTATTATTTATTAAACCTTTATGTTACCTAATATGACTTTTAGACACCTTCAAGTATTCTGTTAACTGATTTTTTTAAAAGCCAGATGGAGAGTTAATGTAACTATTTTTTTCTTCTCCAAAATGCAAGGGAATAAAGGGATAAGGAATACAGAGATTTTGCATTTGTAGGATTTAAAAAATGATTTTAAATATTTGGTTATTTCTGATTATTTTCTAAAAGAGGAAAAGAGAGGGATAATGGCAGATGAGACTTGGTTGTAAGAAGGAAAACTGGCTAGGCCTGGTGGTTCATGCCTATAATTCTAGCACTCTGGGAGGCTGAGGCTCAAGGATTGCTTGAGCTCAGGAGTTCAAGACCAGCCTGAGCAAGAGTGAGACCCAGTCTCTACTAAAAATAGAAAAATTAGCCGGGCATCGTGGTGTGTGCCTGTAGTCCCAGCTGCTTGGGAGGCTGAGACAGGAGGATCCCTTGAGCCCCCCAGGAGTTGGAGGTTGAAGTGAGCTATGATGACACCGCTGCACTCTACCCAGGGTGACAGAATGAGACTGTCTCAGAAGAAAAAAAAAGAAAGAAAAGAAAAGAAAACCAAAAGCAGGCAAAGGATCAGAGTAGGAAAAAAGTAAGAAGAAAGTAAGCAAGGAACAAAGCAGTTATCAGAAATAGTAACTGAGCTTTACTTTCTTTCATTTAAGTTTATTTGTACTCTAAAACACTTAATCTCTGTGGTAATACTACAGGTTAACACACAGCCTCAGCTTTGAAAATTTTAGTAGGAATCAACTACGACAGCCATAGAGTATTGCTTGGGCTCGGTTATATATGACTAAATTTCAGCCAGTGGTAGTGAGTTTTAATGACATAATCATATACATTGATGATCTATCTAGGGATAATTTGGTTTCCAGCAGCTGTAACCCAAATAGCAAACATCTGATTGGAATATGATGGGTCAGAGTTGGAGCTTTTTCTGTTTTTTTGTTTGTTTGTTTGTTTTGTGTGTGTGTATATATGTTATTAGTCATAGGGAAAAACACTCCAGTGTTACCAGCTAATTATTTCACTCTGTTGTCTTATTTTCCTTATCTGTCTTCTAGATAGATTTTGAAAAAGAGATTGGAGAATGGAAGAAAAGGTTTTAAACTGTTTTTTGGTAGCTGTTGGGGGACTTAGGTAGGACATGTCTTTTGGCTCATATAAGCACTTATTAGCAGAGGGCTAATGAGGCTAGGCTAGTAGTTTGATCTTCTAATCAGGCCTTATGTTATATTGTAAAGCCTATCTCTAAATAGTCACATCAAATGTATATCTCTGGTTGTGAGGATAAATGAACAGAGGTAGTGGCACTATCTTTACAGAAAAAGGACAGCTCATTGCCCAAATTGAGAAACCATAGGAAATGCTTGAGCTAATCCAATATTCCTCAATCAATTTTCCAGTCACCTAACCAGTCACCTTGTTGGCTGTATTCTCTCCAAAATAGCCATCACTAATCAGAATTGCAGCTTCTTACCTGTGAGCTAACAGTGATTCAGTGATTTCAGCTGGCTTTTTCCCTCATGCTTATGGGCTCATTTGTCTGGGTCTCTGAAATGATCTTGTTTGTATTACAGAGCTCTCACTTGGAAGACAGTGAATCAGCAGCATTACTTTGCTATGAATGTGAAGAATCAGAAATCTTTAGTGAGTCCAGTGTACGTAGGTATATGTTTTTATACAGCCTTTGGTGATTCAGATAAAAAGTTTTTGGGTAAATTTCAGGAGTTTGAGGTTGCTGTGAGCCAGGCTGACACCATGGCACTCTATTTGGCCCCACTCAGCCAAATAGGGAAGGCAAATAGGTGACTTGCAATGAGTGTATATATAAACAGTATGGTATATTTATATGTATAATAATCTCCACTCAAAGCACATCAAAGTAAAAAAAGCATTGTATTCTGGAAACCTGAGTGAATCTCCTTCAATAAAGAATATGATTGTCTGTGTGGGATTTTTTTTTTCTCTCATGCTTTTTTCCTTTTCCCTGTGGCAACTGCTTGGTATTGGTGCCTCCACAGGGCTTTTATTCCCTATGCACACAGGCCTAACATGTCCTGGCTGTTGCTAATGTTAGGCCAAACAGTGTTACAATCACTCAATTGGAAAGTTGGCTTGAACATCTCAAATGTAAAACTTTAAGCTATCTAACTACATTTCATGAGATGTTATACATTTTATTTATCCCATCTGACCCCCAGCATAGTTACCCACAGAGTCAGACTGAAGTTAGAGAATGACTTATATTGATTTATTTTTATGTATTGTAGTGGGCAGTGAGATTAGTCTAGAGATTCTCAGTATATCCTGAGATATTAGTGAATTTCTTCTGAGTATTGAGTGGCCTAGTAGTTCATACACATTGTTCTACCTTAAAGAGGTGCTAGAAATATCTTAGAGGGAAGGAAAGGGAAGAGCTGTAGATAAGGAAAATGAATGAGCTCTATAAGTGTCAATTAGATATCTGGTTCCCATTGGACCAATAAGAAAAAGAAAGAAAGAAATCTGATGGGGTCAGCTATAAGAATGCAGACCTAGTTCCAGTTATGTTAATCAAAATTAGAAATAGGACCAATCCAGCAATCCCATTACTGGGCATCTACCCAAAGGAAAAAAAGACATTCTATAAAAAAGACATCTGCACTAGAATGTTTATAGCAGCACAATTCACAATTGCAAAGATGTGGAAACAACCCAAATGCCCATCAATACATGAGTGGATTAATAAAATGTGGTATATGTATACCATGGAGTTCTCTCTGCCACAAAAAACAGTGGTGATCTAGCACCTCTTAGATTATCCTGGATAGAGCTGG
>CAUYRT010059074.1:0-17609 GCA_963574885.1 Lepilemur ruficaudatus
TTTAAGTGTACAATTAAATGATTTTCAGTGAATTTACCGAGATGTACAGTTAATCACATAAGTTTTAGAGGAATTCCTTTCCCCTATTGAGACCCCTAATTCCGCTTTTAAAAAGCACCTACGAAATATTGATGTGTAGGCCAATTTGGAACCACTGTGGTATTCCACTGGAGGTTGGAGGATTCTTAGAATTTTGTCTCAGATTCAGGAAGTTTTGTGCTCAAACCACCAAAGGGCAACACTGTACATGAAATATGAAAGTATTAACAATTTATATCTGACTCCAAGTTCCTCAATATTTGAAGTTTTGCCTTTATCTTTGTATGCCTGGTGACAAAGAAGTTAGGTGAAATGTGGCTGGTAGCGGGGAGACAGCAGAGTGGAGTGGTAGCGATGCAGGTGGCCGGCTGCCTGCACACGTACCCAGCTTTCACTATTCACCGGCAGCAGGACTATAGGCAAGTGAATTTTTGCCAATCTTATTTTTCTCAATTATAAAATGCAAATAACAGATTACACTCAAAATGTTGCACAGTGCCCGGAACTTAAAATAATGTTTTATAGACATAAACCAAATAAAGAAAAAGGACAATTGGAATTCATTCTTTTCATTGCTCAGATCCCAGAACTCCTGATGGAATTAGGAATTACTATTTTCGTGGGGAAAATGCCTAGATCTGGAATATATGGTGTAGGAAAATGGAAAATACAGCCATTGAATGGCTTCACATTTTTTTACCTCTTACTTGACCGTGAGCCATCTAAACCCTGGTTTCAATCACCTTACATTGGTATTTTTTTTAAGAATATCTATTTCATAGGATACTTCTGAATTTTAAAAAATGGAATAGTTGAAAGAAAAGTCCAAATATTAAAATGCTACATATTATCTTCTAAATAGTAAATATTAAATAGTAATAGTAAATATTATCTTCTTTTGTACATTCAAAACTATTAATATTACTGATAAATGTAACGCCGGTATATATGAATTAGAAATAAAATGTTATAAAGTTGTAAATCTGGATTAAAAAGAAAGTTTTGCTAGAGGTTAGATGGTTTTATGAGTTTTTAAATTTTTCTTATACAATATTTGCACTTAGAATAAAGGAATGAAAATTGTGATTCTTATAGATATGCTTGATAGGGTTTGATGTAAAAAGAAAGAATTCTGTCAATCTCCTGAAGTCTATGAGGTTTTCCTGTCATGTTGTAATCCCTGTTTTCCTTTTGTGTTTGACTGATAATGTACATCGTACCTGGCACCTCGATAAATATTCGTGGCTGATTGAACACTAATGAATCTAGATTGTGACGAGGAACGTAAATTATAGAAACACCATCTAAGCTCATTCAAATCTCTAAATTTGACAGCTAATGCTCACAACAGGGTGAGCAAGGACATAGTACAAATTTTACACTGCTACAAAGATAATTAAACTCACAGTCAACGTTTTAGGGTATCTCTCCCGAACCCTTGCAGGACCTGTAGCTCTGGAGGACCTGGGTGAAATAGGGTCTAGTAGTAGATGGCTTCTTACGAGAGTTGGCAGCCTATTTTTCAAGCCTCACAAAGGTTGAATATAATCAAAATGCCTAATATTGTGATCAAAATGTATTTCTTGACCATAGAGTGTTGATGTTTCCTCACTAGGAAATCTACTAACAGCCTCGATAAAACTCCAGTTGTGAATCTAGTTGTGGCACAGCAAAAAGAGTACAATCATGCTAGTAAAATCCAAAATTCCTCTAACAAATCTTTGTACTTACTAGATGAGTAGTCTTGGGCTAAAGCTTTCTAGGTTTAAAATATTTTTATACTCTAGCACTGTAGTCCTCAACCCCCAGGCCACAGACTGCACCCATCTGTGGCCTGTTACAGATGGGTTGCAGAGCTGTGCCCCCACCCCAACCCCATAGAAAAATTGTCTTCCATGAAACTTAGGAACCGCTGGGCCGACCAGCAGGAGGCGAGCAGTGGGCAGGCAGACAAGTGAAGCTTCATCTGTATTTACAGCCGCTCCCCATAGCTCGCACCATGCCTGAGCCCTGCCTCCCTTTTCCCCCACCCTGCACCCATCTGTCTTCCATGAAACTGGTCCCTGGTGCAAAAAAGGCTGGAGACTCCTGCTCTAGTGTCATGCTAAAGAAAAATATTATTGTTGTCATTATTATCATTTTGAAAAGTAAAAATCCTTCAGGAAAACAACCTCACACAGATGAGACTTTTAAAAATAAAATACACCTGTTAATTTCTATAATTGGTGATTTTTGATGAAAAGGAAGTTTAAACTCCTGATAACATTTGCTGCATTCTGTCTCAGAGAAACTGTCATTTATTTTCAAAGTAAGTGTGTGTGTGTGTGTGTGTGTGTGTGTGTGTGTGTATACACCACATCCATACTTTTCACCACAAGCCTGTAACATAGATACAATTTTTTTTAGAATACAGACAGAAAACCTGAGACTAAGGTAATGTGACTTATACCAGTGCAAAGGAAGGTTAATACCTGGTAAAATCAGAATTTAAATTCAGGTATAACTGAGCTTCTGGCTAAATTGGTGGCATAAAGGCATTTTTGCTGTATTCTCCATTGAAACCCTCTGGAACATCAAAAGGACAAAATACAGAGGAGAATCTAGCAACACTATTTTAAATAAAACAAAGAAATAATAAAATGTCAAATCACAAATTTAATAGGCATGACTTGTCAAATGTCTTAAGATTTGGGCCAATATGGGAGGGCATCAGACCTTGGAGTGTACCTTCTCAGATCTTTGAGCAAGACATAATTTTTTATACAAATAAGTGCTGTCATCCTGGAATGCCTATTTAAAAATTCTCTGATGAAAGTGATGAGCTCTAGGGACAAGGATGGACCACATACAAAGACAGAGAACGTATCTGTAGAGACCAAACACCAAACTCCATCTCCTAGAATGTCAGGGAGGTGGAGCCGAAGGAGAAACAGCAATGCTGAGCCTTTTGCTGTGGACAATCTTGTCTTTTAGAGGACAGAAATGTCGGGCGGGAGCACAGCCATCTTAAAGTGGCAGTTCATCTAGGGAGTTGGTCTGTGAGATGAAAACTTGCATAGGGTCTATGATTTGTTGTTTTTGTTTTGAGTTGTTCTTAGCCTGTATGACTCCTCCTTGTAAAGAAGTAAGTTATAAACCCTGTGATTCTCCAGAATATAGGAACACTGACATATGCCTGAGAAGCAGAGGCTTCAATCTCAGTCCTCTTGCTAATACACTTTGAGCTTCCGGGTAGAGAATGAGTCCCCAGGACTGGAGCCATACTGAGGACCTCACTGGTGTTGGCTAAGTATTTGTCAAACTGAACTGAAACAATGGAACTCTTTCATTTAATCCTCAATTATGAAACTGGGATTTGGCAGTGAGTATCTACATACATCTTTGTAGACTTAGTACTTTGCACTTTTCTGGCCCATGGTGAGCACTTAATTCATGCATTAAATGATTAAATAAGAATACTTTGGAGATGCTTACACATTGCTCTATTCTGATTTCATGTTAACTTGGTCTGACCCTTTCACACTGTCATAAGAATGCCTTTTTCTCCTCCTTTTTAAAATTATTTTTATCACTAGGAAAGCAAACAGAATCAGTTGTCTCTGAGTACTCACTTCTTAGCCAGCAGTTATGAAAATGATCAGAGCACATAAGTACTCATTTGTGAGAGAGCTATGAGAGAGTGGAGTGAGTACTTAGCCTGAACCTACTTTGTACAATATCATCTCATTTATTCCCCAAAACAAGCTTGTATTTTTGGTCTTATTTCTCTATCTTAAAAAATTGAGAAATTTAGATGCTAAATGGCTTATTAGAGGTCACCTAGTTAATAAATGGCAGGGTTGAGACTTTACCGTAGGTCCCTGAATTCAAAGCTTGTGTTCAATGTGGGTTAGTACTTTCCACAATGATTTATGTAGAAAGGACAGATACACTTGAATTAATTAGAATGTGGGATGAAGTCAGAAAATAAATATGAAACGTACCAATTATGTGCACTCCTCATGGGTCATTTCCCAAAGGAGAGCATAAGTCATGAAATTATTTTAAAGCACAGATCAACAAAATAACATCTGAAAAGAAATATTCTCCTGGGATTTTAAGTTACAATCACATTAATATTCTCACATGAAGAGGAATAAATTCTCACACAAAGCAAACAGACAACCTATAGAATGGGAGAAAATATTCACAAACTGTATATTCAGAATCTACAAAGAACTCAAACAAACCAGAAAGAAAAAAACAAAATAGCCTCATTAAAAAGCAGGTAAAATACATAAACAAAAGCTTTTCAAAAGAAGATAGATAAATGGCCAAAAAACATGAAAAAATGCTTGGCACTGTTCATCAGGTAAATGCAAATTAAAACCACAATGAGATAGATAACTTGTTCTTGAACTTTATTCAGAAATATTCTTCAGTAGGAAAGGGAAGGAATTTAAAATAGATGTAATAACTATATCTATTTAAGATATAAAAAATTATGTAGTATCCATAAGTAATGAAAGTACTTAATAAATCTTTATATCCAATTACCTTTCCACATTGTCTTAAATTTTTTCATTTTTGAGCTACATTTCATGGAACATAAAAACATTGAACTTCTTCAAAAAGGTCTGTACCTCCATAATATTCTGATATTAAAAGAAAAAGGTCTGTTAAATTAAGCACCAATATCTTGACTCTATTTGGAAACTCTGGAATCAAATGCCACAATTACTGTAGTAGAGCTACACTAATACTAAGAGATTTTCTTTACGTAGTCATTGAATTCAATGCAATCAAAATCAAATTACCACAGTCATATTTCATAGATCTAGAAAAAATAATTTTACACGTTGTTTGGAACCAATAAAAATCTCGAATAGCCAAAGCAATCTTAAGCAAAAAGAACAAACCTGGAAGCATTACATTACCACATTTCAAACAATAATGTAAGACTATAGTAACAAAAACAGCATGATATTGCTACAACAATGGAGACTTAGACCAATGGAACAGGACACAGAACCCGTATATAAAACCATCTACCTACAACTAACTGATCTTCCACAAAATAGACAATAACATACTCTGGGGAAAAGACACTCTATTCAATAAATGGTTCTGGGAAAATTGGATAGCCATATGCAGAAGAATAAAACAGGACCCCTGTCTCTCACCATTCACAAAATTAATTCAAGATAGATAAAAGACTTAAATGTAAGGCACGAAATCATAAATATCCTAGAAGATAATGTAGGAAAAACTCTTCTAGATATCAGCCTAAGCAAAGAATTTATGACTAAGACGCCAAGGCAATTATAGCAACAACAAAAATAAACAGCATGTGATTAAATTAAAAAGATTCCACACAGCTAAGGGAATAATCAATAGAGCAAATAGACAACCTACAGAATGGGAGAAAGTATTCACAAACTGTATATCAGATAAAGGGCTAATATCCAGAGCCTACAAAGAACTCAAACAAATCAGAAAGAAAAAAACAAAATAGCCCCATTAAAAAGCAGGTAAAATACATAAACAAAAGCTTTTTATAAAAAGATAGACAAATGGCCAACAAACATGAAAAATGCTTGGCACTGTTCATCAGGTAAATGCAAATTAAAACCACAGTGAGATAGATAACTTGTTCTTAAACTTTATTCAGAAATATTCTTCAGTAGGAAAGGGAAGGAATCTAAAATTATCTGCACAGCTGCAATGCGTATGATATGTGCAAAAAACATTTTTCATGGTCTCTGCTAATTCTCTTATATATTGTGCCATAGTTACAGCTGAGGATTTAGGTGCAAAGAGGTTAAATACATTGACACAGGTCACAGAGCCAGACCCAGGGTGTCAGGCCAGGTGTTCTTTCTTCACAGAAAATTGCCACTTCTCAAAGCCAGCAGAGCTCAAGTCAGCTGTTCTACAGGAGAGCCAACATCCTTCATTCTTATTACCTGCTCTTCAGGAAGCCACCTGACTTACGATTTGGTTTCCAGGCTGACTATTCCAGCAAGAAGAAACACCGGGAATTCTGGACTGGCCCTTAGTTTCCAAATAGCAATCTCTCTCAGGGAAAAGGACACAGTAGCACATACAAATAAGTTTCAGTTGATTTAGGTGGGTGAGAGTCAATTCCTGGGTTGGGGGAACTGATAACATACAAGTTATCAGCATCTGCCAAGCTGAAGATGTCACATAGATACTTCCACACATAAAACTGTGAGTTGAACAATGTAAATGACTTTTTTCCCTATAGGACTTCACAGAGATTTTATTTATTTATTTACTTAATTTCAGCATATTTTGGGGGTACAAATGTTTAGGTTACATATATTGCCTTTACCTCACCTGAGTCACTGATCAACAGTTAAATGCAAAGAGCTTTTAATATGCTAAGTTCTACTTCACAAATGTTTTTGTATTCTTGTATCTGAAGAGATTAGTATTCTGTTGAAGATATGTTAAAGGTGACTGTAAGAATATTAATAATAAAAGTAACAAAATACGTTCAAGGCTTCCTTATATGAGTTATATATGTATAATATATATAAAATATAAATTATATATAAACATATGTATTATGAAATTTACATATATATTTACTTAAAGTTTCAATATAGAAATGAGAGCAGCAATAGCAATAACAACTATTCATCGAACCTTACCTACTTGCCAAAAACTATGTTAACTTCTCATCCTCATGAAAATCCTATAAGTCAGGTGGTAGCACCAAATACTAAAAACAATATAATTGATGGAAGCATGGATTCTGAAGCTGGACTCCTGCATTTTAATCTCAACTCTCTCGTTATCTAAAATTGCACAAGTTACTGATCTCGCTACATTTTGATTTCTTTATCCATAAAGTTGATATAATAATGCTTACAAGGATTATACACTATTCATCCCATTTTGCAAATGAGGAAACTGACAGAATGACATTACCATTAGATTAAGAAAAATGAGAGGAAGCTGTCCTTTAAGAAAGAGTCTAGAGCCCTAGACTGGAATCCTAACTTTGCCAGGCACTAGCTACAAGGTCTTTGGCAGGATGTGTCTACTGTCTAAGGTTCCCTTACAGGTAAAGTAAGGTTGATACTCACCTCACTCCTATCCCCAACACACACAAACACTTTACCATTTGTGTGGATTAAATGAGGGAACCAACTGGAAAGCACCCAGCATGAGGCCCTGTGCACCAATATTCAGTAAATGTATATGGAATCTAAATGTTCTTTTTGTAACATTCTCTCTTCATTAAACTCCAATTGAGAAAATGGTGTTTTAGGATAACAATGACAAAAAACTGAGTCAGCAAAAGATCGTATAAGCCAAGCATATGTTTGTTTGTTTCCTTTTTTTTTTTTTTTTGTCTTCTAGGAGACACAATCCTCTCTGAAACTGCAAAGGCAAGAGCCACCCTATGAAGCCTTAATAAGAGAATTTCATATTTTATTTACTTTTCTGCTAGGGACTTTATTTGAATAAAACTTGTATGCACACGCTTTTCCACACCTTACCTTTCTCATGCCTGACCCAACGTATACTTTTCTGACTACCATTTCTTCTGCTGCTCAATGAAGTTTTAATTTCTATATTGACTCCATTTTAAACTATTTAAGTCTCTAGAGATTAGAGAGCATTTTTCAATATAAAATTAAAATTTAATGGCACTCACCTACTCCCAAATACCTCTCTAGGTTTCAGACTCTATCTCTGACCATTTGTTATCTGAAAATTTGCAAACTGAACATGGAAGAGAAACAAGTCTGTATTCAGTTGCTCATAAAGACATAAATGATTGCCGTGAGGTCTGAATACTCCAGTTGATTGTGGGTGCTTACCTCATGCTCATTCACATTCACTTGGTGTCTTCACCTTATTACACCTTTTACCTCTCTTGTTTTACTCTTGTATTTGACAAAAGTTTATTTGCCACCTACTATTTGCTTTGCACTATGGATATCATAGAGGTGGTACTGTGGGGTAAATATTCACTTAGACCCAGCAATATGTGTCCAAAAAACTGTTGTGCAATTGGCATTCGCTACAATAGCAGCACACCACTAGAACACAGAGGATGGAACAATTCACGGTGCCCTTCAGATGTGGGGAAGGCTTTGCACTGGAATTGGGTCTTGGTAACTGAGCATGAGTTTTCCACGATGAAAATAACTTGAAGGTACATATCTCCCTGCAGAGGAAACAGTATGGTCAAAGGCATGCATGTGGGAATGACAGCAAAACCAGGAGAAAAGAAAAGTATGTAAGAAGAAGAGCACAAAAGGGAAGCTAAGCATGAAATTGTTGCAAACTGATAAAATCCAGAGCAGTGTTCATAGGAGATTCTGCCCAACAGAATTGAAAGAGTATCCTATAGAGACAGTATCCATTTTTTTTTTTTTTCAATACAAGTGAGCAAAGGTAGATTTCTGTTGGGTTAGGAGGTTTTTAATGGCTTTTAGAAATTAGTGAGTTTTATATATTTGGATGACAGAGTAATGGTTTATTTTGAACACTGAAAGTTACTTATCATTATGTTCAATCTCTCAATCTCTTCTTAACTTTTCGCATAGAGCCTGGGGGCCTTTAGTGGAGCCTGAAATGCCTTCTGTGAACGGCTTCCATTTTACCTCATCTTCTGGTTCTCACTAGGATACCCCTAAAACCCAGCTCCACTTAATCATTCTCTGTCCTTCAATTAGGCTATTGTTTCTCTCACCTGAGTGCCACTGTGTGGCTCTTGTCACTCCTAGAAACTGTCCACCTAACCCCAAACTTACATGCCTTTACAGTTCACAAATATCTTTCAAGTTTGTGCTCAAGAATTACCTCCTTTGATGGGCCTCCTCTGAACATCCCCTCTGAAGCCCCTTGCATTATAAAACCAGAGTGAGGACCAGCACAGGTTCTCACAGCACTCCATGCTTCTCTCAACCAATAAATACAGCCAGCTAGTTAATTGGATCATCGAACGTGTTTGTTTTAGCAGCAGTAGGGTGTTGACTTTGTGCATCTTTTCACTTGTTTATTCATTCATTTACTACTTATCAAAAATACGCCAAGTACTTCTTAAGCTAGGTATTGTGAAAAAGACATAGCTGATTTCTGTCTTCACAGAGCTTACAGTTTAGTGTGAGAAATGAATAGACAATTGCAATGGAGTCTGACAAGTGCTGCGATGGCAAAAGTACAAGATGCTTAAAAAGGAGGATAAAGGAAAACTTTTTAAAAGACATTGTTTCCAAGCTGAGACTTCATTCATTTATTCAACAAATACTTATTGAGCCCTTATAATGTACCAGGTGCAATTCAAGATGCTCATGATAGATCGGTGAACAATAAATAGACAAAGAACCATGCCTTAGGGAACTTAGTTTTTAATGCAGAAAGACAGGAAAGAAATAATAAATGTAAATAATAAAACTATATAATAATTAGAAAATGACATGTGCTATGGATAAAAGATAAAAGTGTAGAGCAATTAAAAAAGGATGAACATGTGGGGAATGCTGAGTGGGTGTTGGACAGACTGACAGGATCACTGAGCTTTGGTAAAGTGGTATATGGAACAAAAGGTTAGTGCAGGGCTACATAGAAGTTCCAAGCAGAGGGACAATTATTAAAGGTAATAGGACACTGAAGTTAAAGGAAGAATATATCAATCAGGGCAAGCAGGAGGCATATGACAAACATCAAGATTATCTGAGGAGGGTTTCATATAAGAAATAAGGGTATTAAGGTATGGCAAGGTTGTAAGGAAATTACAAGGGATAGGGTAGTACCCAGGGCTAAAAAAAAAAAAAAGAAAGAAAGACAAAAAAAACAGTGGCATTCCATTAACACTCTCCTTTGGAGAAGAAGGGGAGCGAGCACAACCCCAGATGAAAGGGCCATATGCAAAGGCCCAGGAGCTGTGGTGAGGGAACTGGTCAGCCCTCAGCAACACCTTAGGCAGCAGACAGTGGCACTGCTGCCTGGCCTTTCTCTCCTTCCTCCCTTTGATGTGGAGCTGCTGCTTCCCAGTCATGGAATCCAGCTGGAAGCCCAAGATCATGGTAACCAGGCAGCCCAAAGCAGCATTGAAACAGGAGGAGAGTGGATTTTGAAAGAACAAATGGAAGACATCCACACTCAGGGAAATGCTGAGGAGTTTATTCTTGAGAATAAGAGACTCCTATGTAAGTAATATGCTCAAAAATAAGTCTTTAATCAAATGTATGAAAAAAGGACAGAATTTGATATGGGGTTATAATGAAGACCGATGTTACCCACTGTTGGTGAAGAAGATTACTAAAGTAGGATTGAATAGGGAGTAATAAACATTTTCCACAGCTGTCCATGAGTCAGTGTTTGGAAAACAAAATCAATATTATATTACAGTTCTGCTTAGAAAACTGCTGCAAACTATTGCTTATTTGCTTTTTGAATTTGCATTTGCACTTAATTGCCAATGTTCTGATTTTGATGGTTATAACTCTTCCATCTCTGGCTCTCATTCCTCATTACAAGGACCCTCTTGCACATCAGTGCAAGTTTAGAATTCAGCTAATGCAGTAACACTCAGCAAACAATGGTGATGTGATCTGAGGAAATTGGCCCACATGCCAAGAATAAATGTAAATTCATCAAAAACTCAGAGGAAAGAAGGGAAGAAAGAATGGACTCCTTTCTATTGGTTCAATGGCTTTCTCACCATCCACATTTCATTGGTAACTGGTAGTATTAATATTTATTTGATATTTATTTGATATCATTGATTGCATCATGATATCATTGTGGAATCAGAACCATGATGTAGCCAGCAACAAATGTACTTTGACGGGAAACAGATGAATCTTCTTTCCTTTGACCCTGCCTTATGACAGTGAATAAAGCAAAGAAAATGAAAATGGTGAAGAAAATGTCAGAGTGAGAACAGGGCGCCAAGCTATTTTATTTTGTTTGAATGCTATGAAAATGGGATGTTCATAGAGTTCATGGCCATATTTACTAGTCTGATTTCCTTGGCTTCGCTCTTTCTCTGCCACGCCATCTTGCCTTCTATAATAGCAGCTGTAACAAAGCTTCCCATTTAGAATATAGCCAGCATTCTAATTCCTTTGCCAAGGCTGAAGGGTCAGCTTGCTTAATTTATAAGACCCTTAAATGATTGGAAATGAGACTAAGCATGAAGTTGCTCCTTATCTGTCAAATGGGCACAGTGTTGGAACGGGCTCATTGCCCTCTGGATCTCTTTTTCTCTCTGAACTTTTTCTCCCTGTGAGGAACTCCATCAGGGGACTAACTGGTTTGAAATCTAGGGATCATGTCAACCATGCTTGGACCTGGACAGAGTCCAAGAGAGTGTGGAGAGTCTTAACTGGAAAGTTGTTTCCATCCAATTGACACTGGTGCCCGTGGCTGTGGTGAGCCCTGGAGCTGAGCAGCACAATTGAGAAATGGAAAGTAAAACACAAATGAATGGTGGCCATAAAGAAGTCATCAGATGGCAGGTGGGAATATAACTTGAACATGGTGAACGGTAGATACCGGATGAAGGGAAGGACAGGAACTTGCTTGTAAATATAGGTGAAGATTAGAAAAATGGTGCAGGTAAAGTATTACTCTGGCCCTTAAGATTCTGACTTTAGGGGAGTGTCAGTGGCTGTTATCTGTGGCACACTGTGAACATATGTTTTCCCCTGGATTCTTAGAATGAGATTTTGAAGGGCTGTGGACCAGGGTAAAGAGACTGATGTAGTGTGAAATTAGAGTTGTAAGTGATTAACAAAATGGAAAGTTTCTGCCCTGTAACTGTTAAATGACCTTGCTAGAGTCTATAATCCACGGTGATATGCAAATATTAACAGCTTACAAGTAGTTAAGCATATCAGATAGACTTTCCATATAAACCATACAGATTAGATTTCATGCAGGGAAGTATAAGGTGGCCTAGCATTACTAATGTTGCTACTTACCATCTAAGTCTTGCTTCTTTCTTTCTCCAAAATCCACACCATGTAGGCAAACTTCTTTAGAGGGTTGTACCCCTGTCTTCCAATATTTGACTATCTAGAGCAGTGGCAGTCGTCTAAAAGGTGAAGAATTTTCTTCAGAGCTTGACAATTTAGAATTCGAACATTCATCACGGAAAGAAATCCAGATGACACTGCATTAGAGCCACCTAATCCTATCATTTATATGTTGCTTACATTCCTTCTAGGAAAAGCGTTTCTTAACTAAATTGTGTCAGGGACAGAGACAAATATTTACATTCAATAAGTATTTACTAGGAATTTATCATAGGTTAGGCACTGTGCTGGCAATACAGTTGGAAACAATACAGGTATTATACTTGTCTTCATGGAACTTATAGTAGAAGACAGATCATTAACATGTAAGCCAGTAAGGAAATGTTTCAGAGAATCACAGCACTGTGAAAAAATAAAGTAGATTGAAGTGTAGTTAAAATAGCTCTCTAAAAATGTTTGTAAAACCCCCAGACTATCTTACCCATGCCGCTGCAACAGCACAGACATCACTAATGAAATTGAATCCTGTGGGTCTCCTTTGTTCTCTGAGGGCAAAGTGATGACTATAAATCTGGATGGAGGAACGAATTAGACAATGCATATTCATTTGCCATGTATTAATTGAATATCTTCTATGTACCAGGCACTGCAGAATATTAGTCCATGAGGATGGAAACTTTTTTCATAGTTCATAACTGTTTCCTGTAGAATAGTTCCTGGGATAGGATAGGTGCTTACTATGTTATTTAACTGAATGAATAGATAAATACAAGGCACTGGAAAAATGATAATAAATCAGTTTATTACTTTATCATAACAAGTCTAGGAGGCAGAAGATTGTCACATTGTATAGATGAGGAAATCAGGTCTTACAAAGCTAAGGTGGCTGGTTAAGATTGACTAGTCATAAGAGATGGAGTCAACACTCAATGGCAGGCCTGCTTTTGCATCTACTGTGCGCACTCACAGGCCACTAGTCATGGCAGTGGGGGCTGGAGAAGCAAGTTTCTAAGGCAAACCATGACCACGCACTCCTCAACTTTTTTTTTTCCCCAAGAATTTCCTGTGGCTTTCAAATTAAGGTTCCAAACCTTTGACTTGAACATTGAGTCTTCCAGGATCTAGTCCCTGCCTAAATCTAGTTTCCTCTCTAGTCATTCATATCAGCCTCTTGTCTTGAAATTTCTTCACTCTACCACATATTAATAATTCAATTTGCGTTGAGAGTATCACATTTTTTACCACCTCCATGATTTTCCACATACCATCCCACTGCATGGAATGCCCCTCATCTTTTCTTTCACTTTAAAAATTTTTATTAACCCTCCAAAACCCAGCCTCAAGAGCTACCCTCTCCAGCAAGCCTTCTCTGAACCCCAAGCCAGCATAAGGCATCCCTCTCCCGTGATTCTATAAGCCTCTGCACACTCCTCTACCATGCAGCTTATAAAATTCTCAAATTGTTCCTTGTACCAATTTATCTGCCACCATGATTTTGAGCTTTTAGAAGACTGGCACTACATTTTAGTTCATTCCTGAACTTTACTCACTTAGCAAGATATTTGCCATAGTAGGAATCCAATTAATGTTTAATGAATGGATAATGCCTAAACAAATGAATCCTAGAATAAATACCCAAGACTATAGTGCCTGTGAGGATGGATCCTGAGCAGCAAGGTCTAGAACCACTCTTGCATGACTAGAGTATTAGTCGACACAAAGAGGTCAGGCATCAGCCAGTTATCAGAACTAGGGGATACACAAAGGACGGGTGACTCAACAGAAGCAAAGGTGAGGTGCCTGAGTCCCCACGATGCAATATAACCTGGTTAAATCCCAGCTGCCATGTTGAAGGTTGTTATGGGGATAGGTGGAGAAATGATTTGTATTTGGCAGGTTACAAATCAATTGACCCAACTCTGGAGGGCAAAAGGGATTGAGAACATGGTCATGATAAGACCATAAGCTAACTTATGTTGGCTTTTTTTTTTTTTTCCTTTCCCAGATTCTCTTGAAACCCTGTACTCTTTTAAAGAGATTTCACTATGAGCTGAATTGCTTAAAGCTGCACTCAGAGACTGTTTCACTGTCACTAGAATGAATTACTCCTTCACGAATTTTGTACCCAGAGAACATCTCTTTTTCTTTGGAGCTCTTCTGTGTATTGATTTGGACTCAAACTTATCTCACCAAAATAAAAAAGAAAGCAAGCTCCCGATCAATTTTTGTTTTAGCTGAAAGCATATAGCTTTTCAAAACAGACTTTTTTTCCAATGGTGCAAAATACATAAGGGGAGAAAGGCCTGGGATTGAAAATTTCGATCCTTTTGAATTTTATCGCTTTGTTTATGTATCCATCTCTCCCAAGTTCTTAAGCAGTGTTGTTAATTTTTCTCAATTCTGGTATGTGTGGCTATGCTTTTCTCCTATAGACTATGTTCATTAAATATTAGTCACACACAGTTAAAATAATGACAGTTATAACCATGCAACAGAACTAAGTTTTAGAAATAATTAAGAAAGGCAGAGGCTATTTTCCTTAATTTACCCCAAAGGCTGGCAGATTTAGAGTATAAACTGCATAGGTCCAGGTTCTAGCTCAGCCACTTAATGAACTTTGGGATATTGGACAAGATACTCTGTGACTCAGTAGGTTTGTCTATAAAATGGGAGTAGAAGCAGTACCTATCTCATAAGGTTCTTGTGAGAATTAAGTGAATTAATACACGCACAGTGTTTAGAACAGGCTTGGCACATATTAAAAACCAATGCAATTGTTAGATGTTTGTACTATTACGGAACCCTCCCCCCAACACCTCAACACTTTTCTGTGCCATTTTTCCCCCTAGAAAGTATAGTCAAAATGGGAATATGGAATATCTGTATTTATGTGTTATTTATAAATTTCCTTTAGTAAAGCTACCTTGTGGCCCTCTAGCCTTTACCAAAAAATACAGCATCCTCTTTGGGTTGATGAAATAATAAATGGATTTATATACAAGGAAGTCCCACAAAATAATGATGACTCAAAGACTACAAGTGACCAAAGAGATAACCAAGTCAAAGCAATTTGAATTTAAGATCATTTTGGATCCGTGAGATTCAAATTAGTGAAGTGTCTGAACTATCCATGAAGTTATCTACTACTTCATTCCATATTGAATCCTATACTCTGCAAAGACACCGTCTGAGCCATTGTAATGTCCTGAAGAAAACAAAGGCCTTGAAATTTACATGAAACTGGCCTGGAATTCTGCTACTGCAACTTTGTTCTGAATGTGGACATACCATGAATTTTCTTATGACAGCAATATTATTAACTACAATTTAAGGAATAATTTTTAGGCTAATTACATACACATATACACACTGACTATGTACATACAGTCATGCCCAACCTAATGAGGTTTCGGCCAATGACAGACTATATATATATATATTCACTATATATACATAGTGGTACCATAAGATTATGATGGAGCTGAAAAATTCCTATTGCCTAGTGACATTGTAGCCGAAGTAACATCATAGTGTTACACATTACTCACGTTTGTGTTGATGCTGGTGTAAACAAAACTACTGTACTGCCAGTTGTATAAAAATATAGCACATACAAACTTGTCCTAAGCACATATATGATACTTGATAATGATAATAAATGACTATGTTACTGGTTTATGTATTTACTATACTATACTTTTTATTGTTATTTTAGAGTATATTCCTTTTACTTATCAAAAATAGTTAACCGTAAAATAGCCTGGAGGGGGCAAAGCAAGATGGCCAAATAGAGACTTCCAGCAATTGTCCCTCTGCATGAACACCAAATTCAATAACTATCCACTCAAGCAAACACCTTCAGAAGAATTAAAACTGAGGTGAGTGATTGTACTGCCTGACTTTAACATTATATCAAGGAAAGAAGCACTGGAGAGGGCAGAGAAAACAATTTTGCATTGCCTATGCCACCTCCCTCATCCCCCAGCAGTGCCATGCCAGCATGCACAGTGGAGAGAGAATCTGTATGTGTGGTGGGGGTGGGGGTGAGTGAAGTGATTGTGATACTTTGCATTGAAACCCAGGGTCACCTGGCACAGGGGAATATAGAACAGGGCAGAATTCTGCCAGTGCCCAATATAGAGAGCATTTAGACCAGCCTGGCCAGAGAGAAATCCTCTGCCCTGAAAGCTGAGTTCCGGCTAGCCACACCATTGACTGACAAAAAGCAGCCTGGGGCCTGGACTAAATTTTTAAGGCTATCAAGCCACAAAGCCTCCAGTCCTTGGGCAATTCCTGCCGCTATGCTGGCTCAGAGCCAGTGGACTTGGGGTACATGTGCACAGTGAGACACCAGCAGCCATGGCCAAGTCAGTGCCTATGTCACCCCTAGCCCCAGCTACAGGCAGTGAGGCTCTTCCACTTGGGGAAAGAAAAGGGAAAAGTTCAGAGGACTTTGTTTTGAAACTTGGATACCAGCTCAGCTACTATAAAATAAGGTAATAAGCAGACTCCTGAAGTCTCTAGTCCAGGCCTTAGTACCTAGAAGGCATTTCTGGACCCACCCAGGGACAGAAAGAAATACGTTACCCTGAAGAGCAAGACCTAATCCTGCCAAGATTTACCATTTGCTGACTAAAGAGTCCTTGGGCTTTGAATAAACAGAAGTAGCCAGGCAACAGCCACCATGGGCTTTGGATGAGACTGGGCTGGCTTCAGGTGTGACCTGGTGCTAGTGGCCATGAGGGAGTGTCCATGTCACTCCTTCCTCAACTCCAGCATCCCCAGTGCTGATATGGCTGTAGTGAATAAAGACTTAAATCACATCATTCAATTCCCTTTGAATACCTGGAAAGCCTTTTCAAAAGTACAGGTTCAAACAAGCCCAGACTGCAAAGATTAAAATAAATACCTAACTGTTCAATGCCCAGACATTGACAAACATCCACAAGCGTCAGGAACACCCAGGAAAACATGACCTCACCAAACTAAATAAGGTACCAGTGATCAATCCTGGAGCAAAGGAGATATGCAATGTTTTAGACAAAGAATTCCAAATAGCTTTCCTGAAGAAGCTCAATGAACTATAAGACAACACAGACAAGGAATTTAGAAGCCTATCAGAGAAATCTAACACAGAGATGGAGATAATAATTGAAAAAATAAAGCAGATTCTGGAGATTAAGAACCCAACTGAAAAACTAAGAAATACATCAGAATCTCTCCATAGCAGAATTGACCAAGCAGAAGAAAGAATTAGTGAGCTTGAAGACAGGCTACTGATTGAAAGTACATAATCAGAAGAGAAACATAAAAAAAGAAAAAGAAAAAGAAGAAAGCACACTTATAAGATCTAGAAATAGCCCCAAAAGGGCAAATCTAAGAGTTATTAACCTTAAAAAGAAGGCAGAGACAGAGACTGGGGTAGAATGATTATTCAAAGAAATACTAACAGAGAACTTTCCAAACCTAGAGAAAGATATCAATATTCAGAATATTCAGAATATCAAGAATATCATAGAACAGCAAGCAGATTTAACACAAACAAGACTATCTCAAAGCATTTAA